>JARFJB010002148.1:2500-30000 GCA_036346205.1 Vesta saturnalis | reverse complement strand
CTCTGTTGATCCGGGCATTGTGGTCGAAATAAAGTGTCCAGTTTCGAAAAAAACTGAATGATATATATATATATATATATATATATATATATATATATATATATATATATATATATATATATATATATATATACAGGGTGGTCCGAATTTTATGCTCATAACTGCGAGGGCGTATTCTACTTTAAAAAATTATATAAGTTTTCGATATAAACATATATCCAAAAATCCTTGGTTTCCAAGATACAGGGTGTCAAAGTTTTTTAAAATTTGTCGATTTTTTTTAATAGCTTCCACAGTTTTTCAGATATTGATTTGAAATTTGGTAAAGTTATTACCTTATCAAGAAGCATTAATTTGAGTATATTAAATTTTTTTTAATTCTACAGGGTGGTTCATTTTTGGGAGTGTCGGTACCGTAATCCACCACAAATTTTTTAGTGGTACGCCCGTTGTGTATTTTGATTGCAGATTTAGATTTCTTATTCAATTTAGAAAAAATTCTGTTTCTTGATTTTTTTTCGTAAAGTGCACGAATTTCGAGATTTTTTAACTTTAATAAACGAAATTACAAACACCAATTATTTAATGAACTACAATAAATATGTACATTCATATTATTTAAAATTTTGTTCAAAATGAAATCCATTTGAATTAATGCACATTTGGCAACGACGATATGTTGAGTTTACAGCATCGGATAATTGATGTGGTCTATTGCGCAGGGTCTCACATGCTTCCTCGATCCTCGCATGTAGCTGCTCTTCTGTATCAACTGGAGTAGCATACACTACGTCTTTAATTTATATCGCACCATTCGCGTACGTTTCTTCCAAAATGTGCATGGTGCACCATCCATTTCTAGCCAAGCTTCGTGCCTTAAATCTAGCGGAACATCTTCCAAACAAATGGGCAAATCATTTTCAAGAAAATTCAAAAATACTTGTGAATTTACCCGGGGGGAAGGAAAAATGGACCACACAAGATATTAACAATGACTCCCAACCATACATTTAAGCTAAATTCGGTCTGGAAGGACCGCGGCCTGATTTGATGTGGGTTTTGATTGCTCCAAATATGGAGGTTATGGTAGTTTACTACCCCTCGGCGAGTAAATGTAGACTCATCCGTCCACAATATTTTCCGTAAAAATGAGTTGTCTCTTTCAACCGATCTTATAATCCAGTTGCAAAATTCAATTCGTTTTGGAACATCTCCAGGCCTTAGATGTTGCACGGGTTGTAAGTGAAATGATTCTCTGTTATCCTTATGCAATGTTCGCAAAACTTTACTTTTGGATACCCGTAGGTTTTGTGCATTCAGTTGTCTTGCAGCAGCACGAGAACTTAAGCGATTATTATTGTTAAACAAACGCATTATTTCAGGTCTATGTCTGTCATTCCGTATATCATGACCTCTTACGTTTTTTTTTAAACGACCTTCTCTAAATCGATGATGTACCTCCCTGAACACTTTTATGTCAGGTTGTCTTCGATTGGGAAATCTCCGACGATATTCCCTAACCGCTTCAGAAGAATTTCCATTAGTGAAACCGTAAATAAAATGTATGTCCGCATATTCGGCGTTTGTAGTCATTTTAAAAAACACGTAGATAAACTCAACTGAATTCTTTACACGCAAACGCAATTAAACTTTATTTACGTTTTAAGTTGTCAAGAATGTCAGATATCAAATGATTGGTATGCATCATAGCCTACTCTAATTATCTTCGCAGATTTACTAGCAGGGTGTCCTATTTTTTTGGGTTTCAGAACCTGTTTTCCTCCCAAACTTCTTCGGTGTGCGACACTGACTTAAAAAAAAACTTGCTATGTCAATTACATTTAAACAATTCTTCATAAGTTACATTTGTTCGAGAAACGCATTGTGTTTGAGAAAAATGCGAAAAAGCGGTAAACTAAAATTCCTATGTTTTTGAACATTTTTTCTCCTTTATCTCGAAAATCGTGCACTTTACGAAAAAAACTCAAGAGACAAATTTTTTTCTAAATGGAATAAGAATTCTAAATCTGCAATCAAAATACACCAGGGGCGTACCACAAATTAATTCTTCTTGATAAGGTAATAACTTTACCAAATTTCAAATCAATATCTGAAAAACTGTGGAAGCTATTAAAAAAATCGGAAAATTTGACAATACTTTGACACCCTGTATCTTGGAAACCAAGGATTTTTGGATATATGTTTATATCGAAAACTTATATTATTTTTTAAAGTAGAATACTCCCTCGAAGTTATGAGCATGAAATTCGGACCACCCTGTATATATGTATATATATATATATATATATATATATATATATATATATATATATTATATATAGGTGAGTCGTTAAGAATGGGAAATCTGGAAACTGGGAATAGTAGAGCCTAAAATATGAGGGTTGGCCGCAACATGTCTTTTACAAATGTTGCTCGTTTAAGAGATACAGGGTGTTCAAGTTAATAATTTTATTACTAAATTTTCCAATAACAAGTTTTTATGGAATCAACTTGAAAATTGGTATTATTATGTTTTTCAGCATGTCGAATAGGAATTTGACATCAATTTTAACTTTGCTCATAAATGGCGCTGGTTACACTCTTCTGAATAGATAAATCGATGCTTATCTTGTTTGTTTGTGTAGAATCACTTAAACTGAATCGAAAATTTGAAAGAGCAATCTTTTTTACATGGTTAATACATACTTGTTTGGTTTTGATATCTTGATCCGTTTTCGAGATATTTGACTTCTAAAGTTTCAATACAGTTCGTCCTATTAACACAATTTTTAACTTTTAAACATGAAACTCAGTAAATAATAAATAATAGCAAGAAATAATGCATAGGTACACAGAGTATTCAATAGGCCTTACAGCCACATAGTGTTCGTAAGAGGAAGTTATAACGTCTCTAAAGTGTTCATAGTAAAAAAATAACAAACATGAAAATAATGCCTTCTAAAATTGATTTTTCAAAAGAGTAACAAGTTCATACAACTGTCATATGTAATGCAAGCGCCCACGTCTTATGCCGGTGAATAATTTATTTAGAGTAACTGCTCGAAATGTCCACCACACACTTCAATGCACTTTTCTATTCGTTTTCATAGAGATCTTCTAATGTTAAAAAACAATCCTGCCTTATTTCTGATGACATTGGCAGCTTCTTGAATTTTTTGAAGCAATTGTTCACGGGAATCAGTTCTTTCCTTGTAGACGATTTCCTTCAGACTGGACCAAACAGAGAAATCTAGGGGGTTAAAATCTGGACTTTTAGGTGGCCAAGGAAATTCACTTCCACGACCAAACCATCGATGTGGAAAGTGTTCGTTCAGATAATCGCGCACAGGCAGAGGAAAATGTGGTGGCGCTCCATCGTGCATAAACCACATATTTTGTATTAGTTCAAGCGGTATATCTTCTAGCAGTTCATGTAAATTTTGTTCAAGAAAATCTAAGTATAGTTGACCGTTCAGATTTGGCGGAAGTACAAAGGACCAATAAAAAAATCAGATATCATCCCACACCAAATGTTAATCTTGAACTCCTGCTGGCAATGTCTTTCCCTTATGGCATGTGGATTCTCAGAATCCCACAAATGATTATTCCTCCAGTTGATAACTCCCCGTCTAGTAAATGTTGCTTCATCGGTGAAGAGAATTTTGTCAAGAAAATTTCGGTCTTCGTTCTGTTTTGTCTGTAAAAATTGCGAAAATCGTAGACGTGCCGAAGGATCCTGTGGTTATAAATTCTGCACGGGACTGAAATGATAAGGGTAGAGTTGCTCTTTTCGTAAGATTCTATTGATAGACGTTTGACTTATTTCTTCGCTGCACTTAAACGGCGAGTACTTACGCCTTGGTTTTCGGTAACACGAACTAGAACTTCATCCTCTTGTTCTACCGAAATTGTTTTAGGAGCACCATTATGGTGCTTAGGATGAAAACACCCAGTTTCTCCTAGGCGATAATAAATATTTGTAAAAAGTTTATGATTTGGTTGTCTTCGATTAGGATATAATTCTAAATATCTTCGGGTTGCAGCAAGTCCATTAAAATCTGTTTGAGCAAAAACACAAACCATATCTCGCATTTCACTGTTAGAAAACTCATTATGCCGTGGCATTTGTTTACTACTTATTCTTGTACAAATAAAGCAGAAAGAAAAATATAAGGCTACTTACTTAGCACTCTTTGACACAAGCTTTACAAGCATAAATAATGATAGCTGTTGGATGCATTTAAGCCAACTTATTCTTTTCAGAGCAATAAGCCAATTTTGTATTTGAAGGACTAAAAGTTGTATTAACAGGCCGAACTGCAATGAAACTTTAAGAGGCAAATATCTCGAAAACGGATCAAGATATCAAAATCCAACAAGTACGTATTTTTCCTGTAAAAAAGGTTGCTCTTTCAAATTTTCGATTCAGTTTATGTGATTCTCCACATACAAAAAAGATAAGCATCGATTTATCTATTCAGCAGTGTGTATGGCCTATGAACCGCTTAAATTAAGAAACCAGTCCGAACTTAGTTAACATATACTTACTTGGATTCACCACCTACGCAATGGGGTTTAGAAGTTCTTAATCGTACGACACATGCAGATTCAATCCACTTGTTTCGGTCTCAATAAAGTCGCCATCATTAAACCTCTTGCACCCAACAACAATAGTCACAAATTCAAACAAATTACGGGCATTTCGTACAAACTTTCAAACCGAACCAAAAAACTTTCTCTTTCGCGGCCGTATTATTTATTACAGCAACATTGTTATACTTATAGCTAATCTGTACCATACTATACAAGGTGTTCGAAAATTGCACGCTATATTGCAGTCGGTGATAAGATTTGAATTTGAAGTAAACATTGGTGCGAAAATGCATACCTTTCGAGATACAGTGCGCATAACTAATTTCCGAAATCAATTTAAATCTCTTTTCTTGCTTATTTTTGATCTCCTAATAATCGGGTACAAAAATCATACACAGAGTGTTACAAAAAAATTAATGATAAATATATTTCGACCCTATCCTGTAGGCACGCCAATAGGGACAAATGCAAAATTTTAATTAAGTTACATAGTGCATTACAGTACTCTGAGTTTATGTTTAAATTTTCAATTTAATATATTTAACGTTTCGTAAGAAACGAAAAACAAATTTAATTCGTAAATTCACTTTAAAACATTTTACCCCGAATAGTGCATTTTCGGACGTATGTTTACAGAAAATTTTCTTCAAATTTTATGATGAAGAATCGTCATTTGCAATATTTCCGTGCAACTCCCGAACATCCTGTATACGATTATGAGGTTTACTCAAATAGCTGTTGGGTCTAAATCTCGTTTTACCTTATCTTTACTGTACTGGAAGTTTTCACATCACCTACAAAAATAAACGTGACACAGGAAGCGCTAAACTTTGTTTACATCTAGCAATAGTGTAGCGGTCAGCACTTGCAAAACGTTCTAACAAAAAAAAAAAATAAATTACAGAAAAATTTTGTGAAACGCGAAACGCTCAAACGATTATCTAATAAGGGGTAACTTCCGTCCCTAAGCTAAATACTGATTCCTGAAGAGTCATGACTGTGTAATGTCCTTTCTGTAAGGAAAAAAGGAAAAGGAAAAGGCCACATATTTCATTCCCTCCCCACGGGGGAGGGCGGGCTGCTAGAGCTTTCCGAGCTCCTTCACCCACAATCATGGATTCCCAGCATACATACATACGTATATATGCATGATGGGGTTAAGGATGGGTGTGATTAGCATAGGATAGGAATTGCAATATACACTAAAAGGGTTTGATACATATATTTTCCTATACGAGTACAATAGCTAAATAGGCACACTTAAGACTTCTAAATCCAAATATGCAATTATATACTATAACTCAAAATACGCCAAGACAAGTTCACAAAATGGTTATCCCAGGGAATGGATTGATCAACGTCCTAATACTGGTGGAGGCGTAAAGGGCGTTGGTCCTGGAACAGCCGACACTCCGGTGGTCTCTTCATGATTGCTTTCAAAGTAACATTAACGGTAAATTTACCGATGTATCTGTATAGCAAGGTTATTTCTCGTTGGAAGTATTTTTTAAAAGGTATAATGCAGAGGTGAACGTTTAACAATTTTTATAATAGAATTTTTAAACGTAGCTGACTAATATCTTCAAACGGGTTTTACTTAAGAAACAATAGCCATCCTATTTAGTGTTTAAAGCTAATCACGGGCAATTAGAATATGTTCTAGTTATTTTTCGTAACTAGTTGGAATTTCAGTACAAGGCGTTTGGTATTCACTCAGGCCGTTTAATCCTTATTGAGACACTGTTTTTGGTGGAGTTATTTCTGGAGATGGTGGCTATTGTAATTAGAGTTATTACACACGATACATTTAAAAATTGATACTCTCATCTTGAATGTTTATGTGCGGGAATGAGTAATTCGTTTACCGATTGTATACGCCGTCCGTGACTGGTTTAGGTATAGATGGTGGTGAAGGTGGAAGGTTACCCGATGGGTCTCTCGCTCGGGGGGCGGTATAAGGTATTTAAACCTTAGGGAAGTTCTGTTTGCTGGAATACTTGTTATATAGGCGGGCAGAATAAACCTAACGTTTTACGGGCTTTATTGTTAAAAAAGGTTTGATACAGGACTAATTCCTTAATCTAAGTTTCATCGCGACGTGTGATCTGGGAAGTATACGGTTTCAGGACCTCAGAAAAGAAGTAAATTTTTTGAACTGGTAATTACGTTAACTGAGATAAAATTTTGATACTCACTTGTTTTATATTGTTCTAGAGTAGGGAAGGTTGCGACCGAAATAATGGTCTACTCTTGGTCTGTTATTTTTAATTCGTGGACACTCTGGCACTTTAGTCAATGGTGTGAGGCGGCGTTTCAGTGTAAGTTTGTGTATAATTATGTAATGAGTATCGATCAATATATTCTGAGCAGTCAGTCCGTTGTGCTGTTTGATTGACACCTGGGAGCGGGCATAACTAAGGCGGCGCCCTTCCTATCGGACTGAGTAAGTAAACAACTATCCCGGGAATAGCCTCCCGGTGTTGCGTTGCCCACGAGTGTGTGTAGGTGTTGTAAAATGAAACTTACACATGGATGATGGCGAATTTAAACAACAGCAAGCCTGGGTTTATTGCAGTATCCTAATGCGGGCGGAGTTGAGTGAACGAGTGAAGAATAGTAATAATAAAGACGCGGTCGGCAAAAAGGAAAAGTAAAAGGTCACGTATTTCATTTCCTTTCCAAGGGGGAGGTCGGGCTGCTTCAGCTTCCCAAGCTCCTTCAGCCACAATCATGGATTCCTAGCATACATACACCCATTACTTATATATTCATGGTTGGATTAAGAATGGTGTGGTCAGGATGGGATCGGAACGAACGCAGTTAGAGTTCTGAGGGCATTCGTCTAAATACCCATGCATGGTGTGTGTATACGAAGTGACCATGCTGCTACATGTGTATGAGGAAAAACTCCTGAAAAAACCTCACTCAAGGTCGACGGTAATGGGAATCGAACCCATTACCTCCCGCACGCTAAGCAGATCGTGTTGCCACTACTCTACTAGGTCGGTCGCGGTCGGCAGCGCGTCCCGCAGTTTTATTGAAATCCGCTTCTGGTAGTGAGGTTAATTTTTGATGGCCAAGTAATGGGACTGGAGAGGACGTACTAAAATTCTTAAAATTTTCGGAACAAAGTCGGAGGGGATAAAATTCTTTATTTGGGATTTCGGCAATTTTATTAAAATTGTTTAATTGACGAATAATTAATTTAAAGAATAGGTAAATATTTCATTTCTTTACAACTGTAACTGACATGTTTTCCGATTGACTTGAAATAATAGCGCGAAAGGAATTTATTTGCGATGATGTTTTGTATGTGTGTGTGGAAAATAAATGTACCGATGCGTGTAAATAAATATGATGTAAATAGTTGGTTAGTTAAGGTTCAGCGTTAATAAATAACTGTTTTTAAATAAATAATTGTTATAATGTGGCGTGTATCTAGGACGATAGAAAATCAGAAAATGACAAAAATAAAGTGCACATTTAACAGAGATTTGAAAATTGAATATCCATTTATTGAAGAGACAACCTCAGATAGTGGAGTAAAGTGCTTAAAATGTTGTGCACCGTTTTCACTTGCACATGGTATAAATGCTGATATTGTTTAACATATATCGGCAAAAAAGGCAGATATTGCTGTTTGTGGCAGTAGCAAAGTTGCCTTGGTGAGGACATATTTGGAAATGAATAAGCTAGCTGCGATTAAATGTACTTGGTCATACCACAACGTGATCCACAGTCAGTCTTTTCGTTCTATAGGTTTTACTAGTTAGCTAATAAAAAGCTTCCAACACAAATATGCCTGTACTAGAACCAATTCTGAAAGTATTGTGTGTAACATTTTACAAAAGGAATCAATAAGCTCCATATAAAATGATCTTGGAACGGGCAATTTTGTAACAATCTATAGCGATTGTTTAAAGCACGGGAACGTAAAAATTTGTCCTACACTCGTAAGATATTTTATTAAAGACATTAGCATTCAAGGTCAAGATCTTTTAGGAGAAACTTATTTATATTATTAAAACGGTTGACAAATACGAATTAACAACAAAAGTAATAACAATGTGTGCTGACAACACAATTTTGGGAAAGCAGCAAAACATGGCCAAAATAACTTCTTTCATAAAGTGCAGTAGTTACTTAGAAGACCGTTAGTTGGAGTGAACTGTGCTGCTCACATCATTTATAACGGTATTCAAACATCAGCACGCTACTTATCTATTGATATCTACACCATTCTTGTGAAAATCTATGGCTATTTCTACATCCATGCTGTTCAAATTGAACAGTTAAAAGAACTGTATGAGTTGGTTAATGTTGAATACCAAAAACTATTGGGATACGGTAAAACCAGATGGTTAGCGTTATTACCTCCGCTAGAAAGAATATTAAGAATATTTAAATCGTGACAGAATTCTCTCAAGAAAAATGTCCCACGTTGATTCTTAATAGTGTTAAAAACATTTTTTTTAAGTTTGGCTATGGTTTCTTCATTAACAAGCACCCCAAATGTGTCGATATTGCCATCGACTACCTAAAATATCCTAAAAATAGAAAGGCTGCGAACCACCATGATGTTCAACGTTTTGGTTGGTGAATAGCAGTCGTTCAACAGTTAAACCTGTTAGACGTGAATAAGAAAAGTAATTAGTGAGTGAGTGCGAGTTAGCGAGGATTAGCCTTTAGTAAATTCAAAGTAAGTCAACTGATTGTTTAAGCATGCAATTAACCTCATATTACGTGGATAACCGAGAGCGTAACAATCATGTTTATTTATTCCATTAGTATTTATTTGAGTTTGTTTTTTACAAAAATATTTCAAAAAATAATTAAAAATACCTCCATAAAAATAATGGCTCAACAAAGGAAAAAATGTAGGAAATATAATATCGAATATTTATAAATATGGCTTTATTGGGTCGGCTGTAAACAATATATTTCCAATGTGCCTGATTTGCCAGAAAGTTTTATCAAACGAAGGTATGTAGCCTTCAGACTACAAGAACGTTTGACTAAAATTCATGGTGATAAAAAGATAAGGATTTATCTTATTTTCGAATACTAAAAGAAACATTTATCAAACAACCGTCATTGGGAAATCATTCCTCTACCGCTACCACACAAGATGGCGACGGCTTCTTACAATATTTCGTTAATGATTGCTAAGTCGGGAAAACATCATACTATTGGTGAAGAATTAATTATACCGGCTATAAGTGAAGTAACACGTACTGTGCTACACAAGACAGCATCTGATATCAAGAAAATTTCATCGAGCAATAATACAGTGCAAAGAAGAATTGATGAAATGGCTCTGGATTGATTGTGTGGCTATTTAAAATTATCTCGGTTTTCTATTCAATTTGATGAGTCAACTTTGCCAGGAAATGAAGCTTTACTTTTAGCATACGTGCGGTTTACAAAGGAAGAACAGATTTGCCAAGAATTATTATTTACTAAATACTTGAAAAGTGATTCTAAAGGAGAATTAATATTTCATACATTGGATGAGTTTTTTAAAGAAAAAGAAATACCTGTGAGTAACATCTTATCAGTAGCCACAGGTGGTGCTCCAGTGATGGTAGGACGCTGCAGGGATTTTCTTGAATATTTAAAAAAGGGCGTGACGAATGCATTCACAGTATACTGTATCATCCATCGTCAACATCTAGTTGCCAAAAATGCACGCCTACATAATTCGTTACAATATATAATTAAAGCTACCAATACAATCAGAAGCAATTCATTAAATGACGGATTATTTAAACAGCTTGGTGTTAAAAACGTTGAAGAATTTAATCGTTTCTGATTCATACAGAAGTTCGTTTGTTGTCAAAGGGTGACTGTTAAATACGTTTTATAAGCTGTATAACTCGGTGCTGGAGTTCCTGAAAGATAGAAATGGTGCTTTACGATCCAATTTAATTCAATCCAAAAGTGTCATCGCTTACTTGACCGATTTGTTTCAAAAATTTAATTCAGGGCGATGAACTGAATTTAATAAAAACAACATCTGTTATTTCTGCATGTGTGACAAAACTTCTTCTGTACAAACGAAATTTTGGACGAGGGGAATTCAGCGTTCCCAAATTTACCAGGAGCAGAAAAAAAGATGAAGACACACTTTCTTATTGTGAGCACTGGATGCTCTCTGTTCAGATTTTTATCGACGATTTGATGATGTTTTGAAAATGAACACCTGATTGGATTTTGGAACCTTTTTCAAGTGTACACACAGGAGAATCTCCACAGTTACAAGAAGAACTGATGGAAGTAACTGCAAATGATGAATTGAAATTTAAATTTAAAAGCGGCTACCAACAGTTCTGGCTGCAAAAGGAAATCCCAACGGCTTATCCTGGAATATGAACTTTAATTCAAAAGTTCTTAACTGCATTTCCTTCGTCATATTTAGGGGAACGTGGATTAAGTGCGGTAACCACTTTATTAATAAAAAAAAGAAACCGATTGCAAATAGTCAATGGCGGTGATTTAAGATTACTGCTGACGAAAATGGAGCCGATGATTACTAAATTGATAGCAGCACACCAGGTTCATTCTTTTCATTAAAATGATTTGGAATGTTTTAACTTTTTTTGTATTGCCTTTCTATTCTGAGTTCTGAGTATTTAACGAAAAAGGTAGAATCATTACTGCGTATATCTTTCTGTTTAATTGCTATTAAAATTTAAATTTAAAATTTTAAATTTAAATTAAAATTTCCAGGGGGCCCTGAGTAATATTTTTTCTGAAAAAGTGACGGTAGGCCAAATAAGTTTGGGAACCACTGGTATGTATGGTTCTATCAAATTTAAATCAACAATTAATAGGATGGAAAAGTAAAGTATTTTTACCTAATCAAGTTAACACTGTGCTAGTAGCTTTGGTAAATGAAGGTGAAGACCTAGCCGTAATTCAATTTAAAACGTCAGTGACTATGTTTTATACTACTTCTATAGCCTATTTGAATATTTGGACGCAACACTTTGAAGATTCGCAAGCGTTTCGTTGGGTATTACTTTTTAATGAAATTATCTACTTCAAAAAATATACAACCAGTCAAAAAATAAAAGGATGGAAAGAAGTGTCTGTTTCTATTGGCAAACAATGGGTCGAGCTTTTTAACCATTTCACTGGTGAAGGTATACCACACAACGACATGTAAAAACTTGTTGGAATGCGCATGTGTTTATCGGGGTCCAACACCGCCACGGCTGATATAAACGTTTGGATCACCGAAAAAACTAGCCTTACTGTGAAAACTTTAAAAGGAGTTTTAATGACAAAACATAATTTTGAAGTGAATTACCTTCAATTTTTTTAAGTATCTCCAAGATAACCTAGATATTTTACGAATGCTGCATTCAATTACAAAGTATACAAATGAGGAACGTTGCGCTTGCCATTTTAATAGCTGCATACTTATAAACCAAAGAAAAATGCAGAATTAAATAAACGTTTTTATTATTATTATTTTGACACTCTTGTATTGTGAGATGGGACGCCTGAAAACTTACCATAAACAACCATTGCACTTAGACTGGAGAACACAAAAACTAATAATTTTGTGTCTAATTTAAAAGAAATTTCTCCCTCTACTTCCCTTTACTGAGAAGTGTTTGGTACCTCTCAGACTCTTCGAGTAATGCATCCATGTGCCGTATTTCCTTTTTACATAAATGGTCACCTTAATCTTAACACAGTACTAACTTGATTTTTGCAAGATTTAAATAATGTATTTTTTTTATTTATCCGCCAATTGGATCAAAATTAATTAAATGACAAATAGTAAGTGAAGTATTTTAAATGCGAAAAGATTGGAATGGTACAAAACATACAACGTAAGAAAATCCAGGATGAAACAAAATTAACTCTTTATATACATTCTCTACGCAGTTTATATATTTCAATTTGGTTCTTTCGCGTAACTCACTAGGATATTTACTACAATATGTAGTGATCCCTCGGTTTTCTAGAGGCCAGGATTAATGTACAGTGTATCCTATTTCCATGTAATTGCAGATATTAAGATATAAAAAACTAAAAAGCTGCATCTTGTAGGGATTCTTTTACATATAATTTAAGAATGTACTTGGTTAAATTTCAAATATTGTGGTTTAGCATTTAACAACATAAAGCTACGTTTTTTTTTTAATAAAATACATTAATTTAGTTGGCTTTGTCCTAAGCTTTTATAAAATACTATGTTTTATTTTACTTATTTTAGATTAAAGGCAGTATTTAATTTTTAGTGCAATTATAATTATATTCGACTAAGCCAAGACCGGCCACGATAAAATGGAACAGAAGATATGATACTATGATTCCTTTATTGTTATTAATTCGAGTATCTCTAGAAGTAGTTTTAAAAACCATACTTTTGTTCAGTATATTTATGTATTTATTTATTTCAGAAAAGAAAATATACTATGAACAAATAAATATAGATAATAAAGTAACATTCACGTAGTAGGTTAAATGCAAAATCTATTGAAAGATTTAACTGGGTTATTTTATTTGATGTAATGTTTGGATTTGTGAATGCTTCTATCATTTTAAAATTGAAGTTATTCACAACTTTACACTTACATCATAACTCGATTAAATTTTGTTAAATGTGTTTTTTGGCTGGCAAATTACATTGTTAGCTTTCGTCGTAGAGAGTGTTCTTTGAGGCAGTTTAATAATATTTAATTTTATGACCTAGTTATTCTTTAACTGTAACTGTTATACTAATAGCAGGCTTATGTTTATGTTTTAATTTTTCAAATTTGACAAAATTGTTTACTACATCTTTAACAAACATTACTACTGACGAAGATAACTGTAAGTGTTATCGAAACATTTAGATTGTATAATTTAAAGTATACCATTAAAAAATCCCAAAAAGATAAGTATTTTATTATGAGTGTTAATGGTGAAAGTTTACATTTTCATATGGAAAGATTAGACTGGGTACAAATGCATAAAACATAAACAAACAAAAAATATTTGTAAAGGTGTCACCAAGTTAGTTAATTACTAAGCAACAATATCACATAATTTCAGTGAAAAAATATTAAAAAAAAACAAAGAAAAGTACAAAAAAGGAGTTACATGTGAAAATTCAGTCATGGTTTCACAAAAAACAATTTCAAATTTTAAAAAATATTACATATTATCTTGTTAAATAAAACAAGAAAAACGGCGATGAAGCCCCAAAACTGTATTTAAACTAATACACAATTATAGGTCAAATAAGAAAATGACGTTCCTACATAACTACTAAGATACAACTAAGAGTATTATTGTTTCAGATATCTTGAAAGATGACAATCAAATAAAATTATATTTCGACGAATTAAGTTTGATTTGAGAAATTTTAGATCATTTTGCAAACCTAAAACATCGTGTTATAATAAAATAAATTAGAAGATAGATGAAATGAATGCTTTAGCAAGTGTGCGGGCCGTTCCAATGAATTCCTGTAGAAATTTGCACAAATATAAAAATACCTCCAGATATATCTTAAACATTAAATAAGTTTGTAAATCTTAAACTGTATTATCGATGTTTTTGTAGCAGCTGTTCCATCTGGCATACAGTTTTAAACGTCCATCCGACATATATTGCTGTGTTTGTTTTTATAGTGTTGCCTATTTTTGTTATGAATGTCTTAAAAAAAGAGGTTGCATAATTAATCTAAAAAATTATTTCATTTCTTTTAATCTCCGCATTGTAGATATTTAAATTTCTTTGTGCAAGTAAATATTGGATACAATGTTTAAGCTGTAAATGTAACGTGACTTCAGAATTTAAACAATCTTACATACACTAGAACTTATAGTATATCTATAAGCCAAACTAACAGGTGCACGTACACGTATAATATTAAGTGATTCAAACATATTTTATCTGTACGTCAAGAACTTAATGTGAATCTTAAGTTAGACAAAGAAGAAACATAATTTAAAGTAGTGTCTCAAACAAGACACGTAGACATTTTATAAATGGATTCTCCGCAATATCGCTCTATAATTGTGTGCTTAATATTCAAAGGCCCGCAAAAGCTCTCATCCCGTATCTGCAAAGCTGTGGTTTCTACTCCACTGAGAGTCAGATTTTTCAAGTTTAACTGGTAATAGAATATAAAGTCGGTGCTACTGTATTCCTGTTTTGTATCATTTTCCCAGTGTATTCAATTTACTTTAATAATAAAATACGATTTTGGTATACTTTATGTTTTTCTACTTCATGACTTGGAAAGGAAACTTCTTACTAAATTACCTTTTATGCGTGTACCTTTAATATTTAAAGCTATATTAAAAGTAATAACTGTTAAATTAGTATTACTATGACCTACCTTAACATTATGAATAAACTCACTTAAGCTCATTTCATTTTGATTAATTTACTATGTATTCTGTTTGATATATTTCACACATGTTTGAAATGTAAGCATTTACTTTTAATATTATTAAGACTTGAATTTATTATATTAAGTTTATTTTTTGGTTTACACTTTTCAATTTTTCTTTAGAATGTTAGTATGTTCGTAAGGATTATTACGTTTACGCCATCACACATGTAAGTAGTAAATAATAATGTAGACTTTGACAAGGGCGAAATTTTTTTAACACAAGTAGAACAATTAATTGTACGTATTCAATGAATTGATGTCATCAGTTTTTGATGTTTTGAAAAGATAGTGTTCTATTTATTTAAAGCAACTTTCCATACATTTAAACTTTACATTTGAATAAGATGGCACAAAAAGAATACCGCTATAATTTTAATTTCATAGGTATAATGTCTGCTCATATTAATGAAGAAAATTTTTTTAGTAAAGTAACTTATAGAATTTCAATGCGTTCATTATTGTTTGACCGTGCCAGTACTACTGTTCCGCATCTTTAAAATGAAAATTGTGCTATGTCCAGTGGCGTAAATGCAGATATTAAAATAAATACTACCATAAATGACAAAAATTTTTTGTGAATGACGAATTGCGTATTATTTAGGCGTACAAAAACTTGAAAAATTGTAATTTACGTTTATTTTGAATTAACAATGAATTTTTTTAAATTTAGTTTTATTTAATTATATTTAGGTACATAATACAGTAGGTATATGTTTATTATTACAGTAAAAATAGAAAAATAGAATCAAACTTGGCAATTACCCATAAAACAATTTCAAAGAGACCACCATTGTTTGCATTACAGGCATCTTACTCTTCGTTGCATACTTTCAAATACGTGTGAGTACACACAGTAATTCTGCGAATTCATATAACCAGATAAATGGAACCATGCTTCATCCGTAAAGAAGCTTAAATTCAGTATTTCGTCATCTCTCAACTTGTTGTTGAACCATTGGACATATTCTGAACGCTTTGGAAAATCTAAAGATAGTAATTCTTACACAACCGTTACTTTGTAAGGATGAAAATGTAATTGGCGTTTGACCGCTTTATGGCTTGTACCATACGAAAGACCTGTAACAATTGCTTATATTGGAATATGTACAATGTTGTCAATCTAAATTTACTTATTTAATGTTTTGGTTTTTAAGATTCTTTTTATTTTATTTATTAAACATACAAGTTAATCATGTGTTGTATAATGGAAAATTACATGTTTGCTGGGCCTATTGTCTTAAAGGTTTTGTCGAACTTCTTTCAAAATGTGTGCGTGCATTTTCCACTACTTCCTCTGTAAGTACAGTTGTGCGACCCGTAGATTTTCTCTTGCAAACAATACCATGCTCATGGAAACTACTAATAACAATTCATTATAACCTAAAAAAATTTACTTACGAAAAAGGCATAAAATACACGAATTAACTTGCCCTGAAAGTCCTGGTTAATTTATTAATGAGTTTTGAAAAAAACTATTTTATTGTAATATAAATGTAGATAAAGGAATAATTGAAAAAGCAAGAATCTATGTACGTTTATGAAATGTCAATCGAAGTTGAAATAAATATCTGTGCCCAACGTACCAGTAACTTGGAATATACTTTTGATAAAAATTCGGTAAAAAGACAGTTTTTTTTCGGTCAATCATTGTTGATATCCTGGTATTTTAAGTATCATTGCCTCTGTAGCCAGAATTTCTCTGGCGTACGACTACGAAAAGAATTATATGGTAGTTAATGCATTCTATGTGAGGATGCCTTGATGATAAATGAATCCTAAGAACTGTATTTAATATACCCCACTAGGTTCCTGGAGTTTGTTAATATAAGAATAAATTAGCTAGGTCGGAGTTAGAAAGTGATTTTTAACGTCTGACATTTACACCCTATGTCAAACAGGAGTGGAAATAATTTAAGCGATAGAATGATAAAGTAACAGAACGTACAACTGCGTGACAAATCCGCACAGGGGTCTAGAGCGATGTAATAAACTAAATACGGTGTTTGGATGGCGAGTCGTTATTTGAAGGTACAACCAAACATCAAGTTGCTTACGATAATAACTAATTCAAATTATGAGAAAGCCGCCAATTCAAAATTTCTCGATAAAATCAAGAAGTTATACACTAATAGGGGTTCAGATGCAAATTAGCGTTCCATCAATTTAAATCTATTATCAGCAATTCTTAAAACTAACTCATTAATGCCCGAATTATTTTATTTTTATTTTTATTGTTATATATGAATTTTTTATATTATTTGTTATTATGAACTTTTGAGAATTTTGATTATAAACGTGTTCCAATAATGGAACAATAGACATAAATGACTCCATTAACTTTTATAGGTTTCATATATAAAAAGTATACAATATTAGGTGTCATAATAGAAAATTTATTTAAGAAAATACAAAATGTTAATATTAATTTGTATGGAATTTAGCAAAGCATGTTTGGTTCACTCGACATTTCTCACAAGCTTTGGTCGAATTTTTTTTGCAAAGTGCGGCCTTATGGGTTACAGGCCGGCCAAAGCCAGTAAGAGGGCACTCGTATTTTTGGAGGTAAACTTGGACCACTGAACGTCGGAAATGTGAATAATCTAATTTCTTTCCATCGCCTTTTCTATAGATTTTCCATGCATTATTAAGGCTTGCATCAAGGCAGAAAGCAATAACTACCCACCACCATTTTTTTTAATCGAATAGGTATTCTGTAGTTATCAATTTTTTCATCCATACGATCGACACTTCCCATAAACTGATTGTACTGAGATATAACAATTGGTTGACTTACAGGGATTTTTTTCTTTTGTGACGACACTCGCCTATTAACTTGTTTTTGTGATCCAGTGGGGTCACAAGTACTAATGGTTAGTACTATTTGATTGTCACGCCAACTTGTAATGGTCACTTTATTTTTTATATCGGTGCAAAGGTCATAAGAACCTCGACTTCTTTTTTTGACTGGACACTTATCAATTCGATTGTACTTTATGGTACCTGTGTAACCAAATCCTCTTTATTGTAATTTATGGGTTAGTTTCAAAGAACTAAAGAAACGATCGCCGTAGATTTTAAAAGACGTATTTTGTGGAAGATCTTTTATCAAATGCATTACTACAGTACTACGAAGACCTAGGGTTGCTTTTGTATTCTCATCATTTTTACTAACGCCTTGATATAGCTCAAATTTCATTAGATATCCCAATGGTTCTCACAAGCAACACACATTATAACCGTATCTGGTAGGCTTCCCTTTTAGAAACTGTTTTGCCCCGTGTCTGCCAAAATACGGTAACATACTTTCATCTATACTAAGTATTTCCTGAAATTCTGAGTACTGAAAAAAGAGTTGATTAAGAATTGAAAATAATGGTCTCGTTTTTCCAAACTTATCATTTTTTGGTAAACCAAGTTGTACGCACAATGGAGGTATCTTCTTATAGTCTCAAAACGATTTCGTCGCATTGAATTCATCACTTCCATGCTGCATATTTCAGATCCTACTTCCCACCACATTCGCCATCTAGGTACTACAAAATATCCCGATAACAATAAAATCGCTGTAAATCATCCCATTTCGTTTATGTCAATTTTGAAGCTATGATCTTTTTTTTCCCTCAGTGCAAATTTATTTGTCAGATCTGTGATACGCTAGAATACTTCATCATCAAAAAAAAGTTCTAAGCGAGCAAGAGGGTCCTTTGGAATGTCCATCGTAGTTTTTGGCGATATGAACTGTGGAAAGTGATGATCAACGTTCACTTGCAGTGTTTAGTGGGAAAGAGAGATTTTTTAATGCATGTAAAGTCATCTTCGTTTCTTCATCACTATCGCTGCTCTCACTAACAGTTGCACTGTTAAGTAAATTTTGATCAGATTCGATTTCATGATCACTGACCCTCATCTCCTATGGTAAAAGTTGCTCCTTGGGTTCGTACATTTGCGGTAGCTTGGGTTCTTAACTGCCTACCAATAAGTTTATTGATATCATTGCAGTCATCTTCATCTCCGCTATCTTCAGCACTTTATTCTCCATTCTCAGGAGGGGTAATGAAAACATGTGCTTCCCAAAAATTGTCATCTTGTACAAGCGGAATCAACTCTGCCGTGGTGTAATATCTAAGCATAATAAAAAAAGTTTGTACACCCATTGATACTCATTGTTCCAATAATGGAACATTCATATAAATCACGATACTTGGCTAATCATAAAACATAAAATATACGTTTTTATTACTTTAGTGATTTTCTATACGAAGTAACAACAGAAATAAGTAACATAGCGCACGCCCTTTGAACACAAAATCAAAATAAATAGGTACTCAGTTTTGATAAACCATTTTTCTTGTTCGCAAAAATAAAAGTTGATGTTTCACAGAATTTATAAATATTTAATAAACTGAACAATAACTGCACTTTAGGATATACACAGGTGTATACACATTGTAACTTGTAAACCGGAGATACGATAATAAACTATTGTATGGTAGGGGTTCCAATGTGGAATAATAGACGAAGAAAACAACAAAGATGAAACTACACAATTACGAAAGGCAATTCAATAGTATACCGACACTTATGAAATTTCTGAATGTAAATAAAAAATACGAAATCGTGAGAAACCCATACAAACTAAGAACAACCAAACACTTGATCTCCCAGGATCTCACGATAAAAGAGTTTCAAGGAAAGAAAAGATGAGAAAGGCAAGAAACAAGGATGCATAGCAAAAATAAAAGGAAATAAGTTGATCGTCTACGGAGATCAAAACGATTTCATAGACCGACAAAACCAAGAGGTCATGGACGAAGTCAGGGAAGGAAAAATCAGAAAAGGAAGTTAACACAAATATAGAAGAAGATAAGAGCAGAGGAAGATCGACAGACGAGGAAAGTGGAAACAATGATAAGGCAATAATATCGGTAGCACCAGTTCCAAACAAAAATAAGTATTGGTCACAAACGATACTAGCTCACAACAACAAAATAGAACAAGGAAAGGAAAAGACAACTGAAGAAGATACAACGAGCAAGACAGCAGAAGAGGAAGAGATAAGGAGTTAAGAAAAACTAAAATTACGAAAAGAAACCAACAGCAGCTACCAAAAAACTATTAAGATTCAGAAGCCGGATAAAAACACAGAAGACGAACGGAGATGAAATAGGACAATAAAGATAACAGGGGGGATTAAGAAGCAAGAAGGATAGGATTTAAAGATATCAAATAAGAATAAACACGGAAAAGAGGAATTAATAATGGTAAACAAAGCTAAAATACCAAAACCAACAGATATTTTAGTAAGGAGGATGAAAACATCCCAAATATATACAGGCGGGGAACAAGGAGAACAAATATGTAACAAGTAGATACATTAAATAAACATAAGTAAAGAAACCAAAAATAACCCGGAAATAACATTAAGAACGCCGAATATTAAAACTATAAATGGAAAAGAAAAAGAAATAATAGATGAAATAAAATGAAACCTACAAATAATTGGTATAAGCGAAACAATGAAAAACGGGAATGGACAAAAAGTGTTGAGAGACGGATACACACTATGTTACTCAAGAAAAAAGGAGCAGGATACCAGAAAGAAGAGTTTATAGCATCAGAAGGAACAAATAAGAAAATCACAAATTGAAGCACAGTGTCTTCTAGAATCATAGATATAGAAATAAAATATGGAAGCAGTAATGAAGGCTGTAATTATTCAAGTGTATACACCAATACAAGGCACTAAGGAAGAAGTAATGCAAGAATTCTATGGCGATTTACAAGAAATTGTGGAGGAAAAACACAAAAATAGAACAAACTGCGTAATAATAATGGGAGACTGGAACTCAAGAATACGCAAAGATACAGCACGGGGACAGGGAACAATGGGGAGGTATGGAAAAGAAGTAGCTAGTAGCAACGGCCTAAAAATGATAAAGTTCAGTATAGAATACGATTTAATAATTGGTAACACAATGTACGAACACGAAATAAACTATACTTACGAAGACATAGATAGGAATGCACGAAGTATGATAGACTATATCACATACACGAAGAAACAATGGAACAAGATTTACTCTGTGAAAATACTAAAGGAGGCAGAACTAAATACAGATCATAAGTTAATGATAGCTGAAACGAGATTCACAAAAGGAATACAGAGAAAGGGAAAGAACACAAAAAAAATAAAAATGGAACAGTTAAAAAATGAAAACAGGAGATTACAATATCAAAAAATATCAATGAAGATTTATCAAAGTAGGAACAAGAAAACACCAACACAATAGTCCGAAAGTGGGAAAAAATTCACTGATAGAAGCAGCTAAAAAGACCTGCGGGGAAAAGAAAATAACAGGAAAACATAAGAGAACGAAATGGTGGAATGAGGAGGTTGAGTTAAAAATAAAACGGAAAAAATACCAACATACGAGGGCAGAAGTAGACAAAGAAGGCTACAAACAGAAAAGAAACGAGACAAAAGAAACACTCTAGAAATCAAAGTAAAGTGTTGGGAAGAATTTGGGGAAGATATACAACAACTAAAAGACAATGAAAATAGAAAATTCTGGAAGATAACAAAACCCCTGAGAAAGCAAAGGAACAACATAAGGAGTATCAGGTACCCGAAAGAAATACTACAGACGGAAATAGAGCAAATAGTAAAAACCTGGAGGAACTTTTTTGAAGAAAATGAAAAGGCAGAAAATCGCAGAAGCGAAGAAACCCAACAAGACGATCCAGATATGGAAATGGAAGAAGTAACACAAGCCATAAAAGAATTAAAAACGGGGAAAACGGCAGTACCAGACGGGATACATTCAAAGGTGATAAAACACGGAAGACCGAAGACACACCATTGGGTACATGAGATATGTAACATGGCATTTAATGAAACAGTGGTTCCAAAAGATTGGGAAATGAACGCGATAATCCTCATACACAAGAATGGCTCCAACACAGAATGAAAAAATTACAGTGCAGTAATCCTGACACCGGTAGCGATAAAGATATACAGCAAAATAATAGAGTAAAGACTAAGGGCACAAGTGGAGCATAAGCTAGAGGATGAACACGGGGAATTCAGAAGCCAAAGGCAAACAACGGATCACATAAGCGTACTAAGGAAACTAATAGAAAATTGAAACGAATCACGTTTATGAACTTAACATAAGCCTTTGATAAAGTAGATAAGAAAAAGCTATGGAGGGTACTAGAACAACTACATATATCACAACAACTGAGAGGAGCAATAAAACGTCTATATGCGAACGCAAAAGGAGTGGTACAAATAAATGGAAATATCATCAGAGGAACTCGAAATAAATAAGGGAGTAAAGCAAGGAGACTCCTTAAGCCCTCTCCTATTCGTCATATGCGTGGATAAAATAATAAAACATTGCAAAAACAATGGGACTCATAGAATTAAGACCAGTACAATTAGATTCTTTAATTTATGCAGACGATATAACGTTAGTTGCAGATAAGCCGGGAAAACTGTAGAAAGACTTAGACATATGGACAGAAGAACTAAATAACGTGGAAATGATAATAAACACGGAGAAAACCAAGGTAATGAAAGTAAATAATAGTAGCAAAGGAGAAAAACGAGATTTTACAACTGGAGGAAGGACATTATAAAAGGTATCCACACTTAATTGTTTGGGAACAACGATTACTAAAGGTGGAAGAATAGAACTGGAAATAGTAAGCAAGATAAGAAAAACAAATTATATATATATATATATATATATATATATATATATATATATATATATATATATATATATATATGTTTAATCTTGCACAGATTAAACAGGGTATTTTTAACAATTTTATAGTAATAAGTTGAGAAATATAATTAGAATTAAAACATAACAATTAAGAAATATATAAAACGATTAGTAAGTAGAATAAATATAAAGCAGGTTAATTATTGCAACAATTGTGCTGATACAAAAGTGTGCAAGGTTGAAATCACACACATATTATGTAATTATAAAAGTAAAAAACTAGTAAGCACAAAAAGGCGCTTAAATCTGTATATAAAGTGTAGATAATACGAAATAAATTAGTCTTTGAATGAATCTCATTTTTTTCAATTACTCAAACAGGGTTGTGAGGTCTAGTCTACAATTGATATGAGTGACGGCGTATCCCTCACATTAAACCCCAAACACTCAATCTCTCTAATCAGAGGATTGAACTATATATATATATATATATATATATATATATATATATATATATATATCATGAACCGGACTTACTATATTTTGTTTTCATTTAGTTTTAATCTCCAGAAGTGAGAGTCCTATTATAGACATTCGAATAATCCCAAGCAATCCATTCATAACACTTTTACACTTAACACAAAATCACATTCAACATATTAATTTACTTATACATTAATTTCATTACCATATTCTTTGTTTTTCTTATAACTATGACAATGATTTTTTTTGTCAAAATCCAAAAATTGATTTTGACGTCTAATTCAAATTTAAATTGAAATATCTTCTTTCAATGCTACTCAAAGTTTTTAACTGTATCCATGATCGTCAGTTACTATCTTATTTTAATTTATGTGTATAATTAACGCATAAATTCTTGTAGATTGGTTGATAATGGTAATAAATTTACCGAAAGCTTCCCTTTGAACAAAGGATCTTTTCTTTATTTTAAACTAGCCCCACAACCTTGGCTGCTACCACTAAATTTATATATATATATATATATATATATATATATATATATATATATATATATATATATATATATATATATATATATATATATATATATATATATATATATATATATATATATATATATATATATATTTGACGAATGTTTAATAAAAATTTTTCTCTTTCTCTTTCTTCACTATGGTACGTGTGTCAATAAAAACGAACTACAAACTTCATCATTTTCCATATATTTCGAATACTGTTGTATTCATCGTCAGTGGAATTTAACAATAAAAAGAACTAAAATTAATATTAAAAATTGACAATTATGACAAATAATGTACAAGGTTACTATTTAAAATTTTCCAACATATTATTATAATTTATGGGTAAGCTTTCTAATGTTTAACACGAACATCAGATTTATGTTGTGTTAATCTATTTTTTAAACATAAACAACATAAATCTGATGTTCGTGTTAAACCTAAAAGTACTGCTTTGGGTAAACATTCAAACGATTTAGCACACATCTTTCAATATGATAACACAAACATTTTAGATATAGAATCAAATTTAAAAAAAACGTTTAATTTTAGAAATGTTACATATAAAAATTAATAACAAAATTTCTTGTAACAGTAAAAAAGATTTAGAAAGCTTACCCATAAATTATAACAATATGTTGGAAAATTTTAAATAGTAACCTTGTACATTATTTGTCATAATTGTCAATTTTTAATATTACTTTTAGTTCTTTTTATTGTTAAATTCCACTGACGATGAATACAACCGTATTCGAAATATATGGAAAATGTTGAAGTTTGTAGTTCGTTTTTATTGACACACGTACCATAGTGAAGAAAGAAAGAAAAATATTTAAATTTATATATATATATATATATATATATATATATATATATATATATAACTCTTTCACACTAAACAAAATGAGAAGATCCACACTATGATTTCTGTATTTATCTAGATAAATTATGTTAAAATAAATTATGTTTAAATTTTGAGTGTCACTTCTCTTATCCATTACATAGTCTGTACAACATATATGGGGCATTTCTAAAAACTTTCTTTTGAATAAATTTAATTCAGAGGTCAAGACTTGCACCTTGTCGAAATCAGGAATGTGTCTAGTGGAATTTACATGTTGTGACAAAGCACAAGCACCTTTTCTGACTCTTATGTCACTGTAGTGTGATGTAAGTCTATACCTAAGATTCCTTGAAGTCATACCGATATATGATTGGCTACAATCACTGCAAGGGATCTTATATATTACATTTTTTTATCTAAAGTGGTGATCTGATCTTTAAGCTGAGTGAATGGATTGTTAACTTTTTTAAGGTTTTTAGGGGCTACGATGATGTGCTTATCTAGTTTGAGTATTTTATTAATTTTAAGAGTAAGAGTACTAATTAAGGTGTTGAACTGCACTTTTTTATTTCAGTTGCCACCTCTTCGTCATCCAATGGTTCGTTGTTACGTAAAAGAAGACTATTATTACTGATATTGTGTTGGTCTTCAATGTTAGGAGTAGAGTATAACAGTTTTTTTAACATAGGTTCAGGATACGAATTGTGTTTGAGTAATATAAAAAGTAAATCTAATTTTTTTTGTCTTGATGGTGGATGGGATATTTTTGTGATCCTGTTTTTTAAACCCCGAACTAAATTGACTTTAATTGTATATGTATGATCTGAATAATAATGCAGGTACTTTCCTGAACTCGTCTAGGGTTATGACATTATAGTCATCTCGGATTAAAGAGTGTCCAGAAAAGGTACACTGTTATTAGTTTCTTTTTGTAAAATTAAGTTGGTCGTTACACCTGTTGAAGACTTCAAGGATTTCATCATAGTGATCTGCGGGAACAGCGCATATGATGTCGTCAACATATTTTTTTAAAAATGGAAGCTCAAAACTTAGTTTGGGGATGCGGGTATCAAGTAAGTCATCCATGACGTATTGTGCCACGATGGGGCTTAATTTGGAACCCAGGTGCGTTCCTGCTATTTGTGACCGTTGTGTAAGAAAAAGGTGGAGTCAAAAACAAGTTCTGTTAATTTAATAAAGTTATCTTTGATAAGCAAACAATGTTTTTTCTAAATTAGCCCAGTGGTTGTGAATAGTTTTAAGTACTAAATTAATAGGTATGTTAGTAAAATGAGATTCAACATTGAGACTAATCAGCTTAAAGTTGAGAGGAAGTTTGAAATTGTTGATGAATTCTGCAAATTTAAATAAATCTGTGGCATAGTAATCGTTATTAAAATTGTAAGCCTCAGTGAAAATCTTGGTTTCAAACTTTGCAATTTTTATGTTAGACTCCTAACATAAAGAAATTAAAAACTTCAAAATTACAGACTCTTTAAACATCATCACCCAAGAAATGTTAGAAAGCACCCGAACTGAATTTTATCACAGATTGGGTTACTGCCTTGCGCAAGGTGGAGGTCTTTTCGAAAATCTTATAAAGTAGAGTTTTGAAAAAAGTGTACTCTGTTCATTTTTAAAAATAGTTAAACCTTAAATTTAAGTTATACTATCAATGTAAACGTTAATGTTCTAGTTTGTAGCACTCATAAGTTTCTCTTTGGATCTTCCTACGAGTAATAATCGAACCATATATACAGGGTGTTTCTGAAATAGGGTTAAAATAAGACAAAATGTTCCTATAAACATGTGCCCTAAAACGCACCCTTAAAAAGTTACAGGCCCTTGAACGGGTTCGAATTAAACTGATTTTATCCAGTTATTTCAAAAATGATAAAAGATAAAGAGACGAAATAAAGGGAACATACATAACTTTTCACGCCGAGTAACATGAG
Source organism: Vesta saturnalis (assembly GCA_036346205.1). NCBI lineage: Eukaryota > Metazoa > Arthropoda > Insecta > Coleoptera > Lampyridae > Vesta > Vesta saturnalis. The sequence goes on along the minus strand of JARFJB010002148.1, from coordinate 3,472 downwards.
CTAGGCCATTTTTCGTTATTCGAATCATATGCGTCCTTTTCAGGGGGATGAAATGGGTATCAAGTCCCTAAAAAATTTTGTACGACCTTTTTGCAATTTTTTTGACAAATTCATAAATTTTGGACAGTTTTACGTAACTAATGTCGTCTTTGCGTAAGTCGATATGGGCAACGGTTTTTGTGTAAAATGAGTTTGAAAATTGTCATAAATGTTCTAGAAATTATTAGGCCGAAAATAAAGTTACCATAGGAAACAAAAATAGCGTTGGCTACGATACCCTGTCAGAATAAATAATTATTTATTGATAACTTGTCACCTAACTTTTGCAAAAGCTAATCAAAATTAATTTTGTGGCTGTTACAATTATTATTATTTTAAAATGCCAGACTATTCAAATGCGGAATTTACGGATATGCATTTTATGTATGGCCGTGCAAATGGTAATGCAACAGAAGCAAGGCGTTTGTATGCGGTGGCATACCCAAATAGAAGACTTCCATCTCGACAAGTATTTCAGAGGGTCCATCAACGTTTAAGAGAAAGTGGTTCATTCCAGGCAAGGGTAAACGATCGTGGCAGAGCCAGATTTGTAAGAATTCCGGCGACTGAAGAAAGTGTATAAAACATCAATCGAAACCATTGAACAATTACGGGAGAAAATTGAAATCGCCTGCATGGAAATACGACAAACGCCAAGAATTTTTCAGAGGGTTTGCAAGTCTTTGAAACGTCACGCTAGATTATGCATAGAAATAGACGGTGGTCATTTCGAAGGGTTACTGTAATTTGTCCCTTTTATTAGTAATTAGTGTTAGTTACCTTGTTTCTTATTAAATTGTGTTATTAATTATTTCATTATTACAGTGCATTATGCTGATCACAATTAATCTTACTTATTTTATCTGAAATTATTAATTGCAATTTAACTGGATAGTTTTGTGAAGTACAATAATCTTAGTTTATGTACTAAAT
>JARFJB010002147.1:882500-942017 GCA_036346205.1 Vesta saturnalis | reverse complement strand
TTAAACAAAGTTTTGATAGATCCCTTAATTTTCACCTATGATGTGCCATAAATATTTGTAACGAATAGGTTCGGAAATCCAGTTTCTAAACAAATGGTTTACTTCAAACGAAAACGCGTACGTAAGGCTACACTACGAGTCAAATGCACTTAATTACTGGAAATGTGCGCGTATTCATATTGATCAATTTGTGCAATTGGTACATTACTTGGTCTGTACAGAATTAATAGAAACTGAAATTACGTGAATTGATACAATAGTGAATCCAAGATTATTTATCTTGCATTCAAGAGGGCAATGACATTTTCAAACATTTTTCAGTAGCAACACAAAAATGTGTTAGTGAACAAAATCACACGCCATTTCTAACTACATTCCTTTATAAATAAGTGGTGTAGATGGTAATCGTATAAAAAAAAATAATGTAATTAAGAAATAAATGTAAATTAATAATGAATAAAAAGTAATAAGTAAAACATAAATACCTGTTACGTTTTAAATTCACACATAAACACACATTGAAAATATAAGTTATAATTTTAAATAGTTAGTAGCATCATCTTATGGAGAAACAAATCATTAAGAAAAATCAGAATTTTGTTTCAATGAACTATACAGGTTTCTGTAATTAAATAAAGGAATCTGCATCTTTTAACATTCTTTCCACCACTTCACAAATTTAAACATTATCTACTGATAATGAAAAATTTTGAATAGTTTTTGGTGACCTTTACCTTTATCTTTTTTCATCGTCGGCCATCTTTGGGATTTTCTAGAAAAATTTTGTTAACAAGGTGTATTGGGCAATTCACCAGTTAATCGTTACCTTTTTTTATATAAGGGATCAAGTCCAGTACATTCACTAAACGATTTGGAAGATTACCGTTCAATAATTTGATTAAATTTCAATTCGTGCCCTCCTTAGGAGGATAAAAAAAAAGTTAACAATATCCTATCTCAGCTTCTACACCTGAAACCCTTCGAAGAAGGGTTTCTTTTCCTTATAGAGTTTTGTTATTAATCGCAAATTGCAATCGCAAACTCAATATCGATTTACAATTTCTGGGAACGATTCTTATGTAAGAATAAGAATCACGTATTGCACAATTACCCTGGTGCGAACTGGTTATTCAAGAATTGTACGAGCACTCGTTATTAATGGTCATTCAGAGACTTGGAACCCCGGTAGAAGTGTTACCAAACACAACAGTTGTGCAGGTTAGTGCCGTAATCAGGGAAGTACAATCAGTGCCTTTATTGTGTGTAAGGTCTATCGTCGTGTACATGCTGCAATAAGGAATAAATGTTTACCTATGAATGGTTGATTCATACTTACATTATCGTCTGAGTACTGCTTTCATTCAATACAAGAACTATTAGTGGCCGTTTCAATATTTATGAAATTACAAAATTAGAATCCTTTCGTCGAGAATTACAAGTGTTGAAACTGTTTCTGTCATACCTACATCAAGCTTAAAATTCACTCAGTTTTATTAAAGCAAACAAAAAAAAAACACCCAGTGATAAAGCAAAATTTGTAAGGTTAGAAACGCATGCAAATAAAATTAAAATTCATCCTAGCTAAATTAAGATTTCATGCAGTTTAATGAACAAAACAAAGCAGTTAAACCCAATAACCAGCACCGTTTTATTATTTTTATTGTAGTCATAATAATAATTGTTGGTATAAAACAAAAAAAAGGTTAGCAATGTTGTCTGCAATATAAGATTAAAAGCAGTGTTGCCGGATTGTAAAGTTTAATTATTAATTAAAGATCTCGCAAGTTTTTTGCAGAATCGATTTAATAACGTAAATAAAGCGAGAAGTTGCAGACAGCATCCATTTTAGGTACAGAAGTCGAGTTGCATAATATTAAACACCACACACACACACACATATATATATATATATATATATATATATATATATATATATTATATACAATTAATTTATCTTTGTGTAATTTTTGTAAAGAATTTTGTAAGTAATTGGACTTTAGCGTGAATTGTATGTTGTAAAAATTAAATTGGTTTTGGGATTACCGGATCTTGGTGTTTGTGTTTATAAATAAATTTAATTGATTAATGGTGTTAAATGATTGTTTAATTATCGGTTTAAGCATTTAAATTCATATACGAGTGCAATCAGTTGCCGGTTGACGACAGGTAAGAACGGCTATTGGGATCGTGAGCTTCGACCTTCAGCCCTTGCTGGCTCAAGGTCGGGCGAGTATAATAGTGAGTAATGGCGCCCCATTTTAACATCCTTAAAATTTTCCTTATCGAAAAGGACCGCATGCCCTCTCCGACTGCGATTTAAGAGCTAGCGGACAATTCATATCGCCCCACTCTTAGCCTTGTTAAGCCTGTCTGTTTTTGGTTTGTGTCTCTTGTATAAGACAATATTGTACCGCCTTTAAATTAGAGTTAATGCTTAGAAGAGAAGAAGAAAAAAAACATACGTAAAAATTTGACACCCAACGTGGGGCGCCATCGAGTTTTCTCGATTTTCTTTTTGGTTTTCTCGTCTGTTTTGATTATCGCCCCTTAATCTCGTTGTGATTAGTTGTCCTTTTTTTTCCAAGATGTCTTTCAGAATAGATGTTGATCGTTTGACGAAGGATGAGTTGGAGCATGAATTGAATGTTAGAGGTATATCCGAAACGGGTAATGTTGATAAATTGCGTAAGTGTTTGCGAGATGTCATCGCTTTAGAAAAATCTGGCCAAACATTTACTTTTGAGTCTTTAGATTCCCAAGTAGAATTAGCTACGTACGAGAAAAAGATTGCCGAAATCAAAGTGTCAGTTGAAGGAGAACTTAATCCCGCTAATACTAAAAAGATTGAAACTAAATTAGCTCATGTCTATTCTCGATTAAATAGAATTTCTAGCGATTTTGATGCAACAAAAATTAAGAAGTCTCAATTAATATCTGGTTTATTGCAACTTTTATCCGATTTTATGAGTAAAGTCTCTTCTGATCTACCACTAAGAGCATTATCTCCACCACCTCTACCTGTGTTTTTCTCTCAGTTACCTCCTACCTACAAATGGAATCTAAAATTTTCAGGATGTGTGAAAGATGGTTTAAGGTTTAAGTATAAATGCTTTCCTCGAACGTGTAGCAGATTTATGCAAGTCGAGAAGTATTACTAAAGCTCAATTGTTTGATTCGGCTATTGAATTATTTGAGGGCGAAGCGTTGTTGTGGTATAAGATGATAGGTACACAAGGATCTGATCAGGATAGTTTGGTACGTCGTATGAAAGAAGAATATCTGCCTTCTTATATGGGTGACTTGTTGTGGGAGCAAATTCTCAAGCGTACACAAGCTCCAGATGAATCTATAGGTATTTATGTCGCGACGATGAACACCTTGTACGATCGCATGCCTGTTCCAGTTTCTGATGAGTTACGCCTTAAAGTTCTAAAATCTCGTATCTTACCCTTTTATCAAGAACGCTTAAGCTTAATGGATATCGATACCTCTTTCGATTTGATACATTTATGTCGTAAGTAGGAAGCCACTAAGGTTTCGGTCGGTGCCTATAAACCTCCACTTAGGGGAAATCTATCCTTGGAACCTGATTTAGCTTATCAGTCCGGGAAAAAGTTCACTCGTTTGTCTGCCGTTGAGTGTTCTCCCTCTGTTGATGTCGAACCTTCTACGTCGGGTGCCATATCTTCTGTAGCATCTGTTGGTAATACCTGTTGGAATTGTCATAAAGTAGGGCATTTGTATTCTCAATGTCCTGAGCCTCGTCAAGTTATGTGTTACCGGTGTGGTAAAGCGGGATTCACCGTACGAACTTGTCCAAAGTGTTCTTGGTCGGGAAACGGTCGACGGGCCAACCGTTAAGTCGAGCTGTTGCCCCTGTTTCGTCACAAATCTCAACTATCGAAATTAGTGGTTCTACCGCTTCCGATGAGAAACTTCGACGAAATCGAATTTTAATTGATTTCATTTTAGCTCATGCTGAGGGCGATCAGCGTCCGTATCTTTGTGTTGACGTCTTAGGTTGCAGTATTTACGGACTTCTAGATTCCGGTGCTTCACGAACTGTAGTTGGGCCCTAAGGTTCGAATTTTTTTAAAAACTTAGGTCTCGAGTTAGACTACAGCGATATGCCTATAGTTACTGTGGCTAACGGTCAGACTTGCAAATCCTTAGGTATCGTTAACGTGACCTTTACTTTAGAGGGGCGTTGTATTTTACTAAAGGTTGTGGTTATACCGGAGTTATCCGTTCCTTTAATTTTAGGGTTAGACTTTTGGAGATCTATGTGTGTTGTACTGAATTTAAAACATGATTCTTGGAATTTTACCAAATCTGTTACTGTTTCTTGTGTTGGCGCTATTGAAAGTTAATCTGACCTCATGGATAGTCAGAAACGATTATTAAAGACTCTTTTAGACTCGAAATTTGTCCTAATGGGTGATAAGTTAGGTTTCGCTTCAGTTGTTGAACACGACATTATTTCGGATTCTGAACCGATAAAACAACGCTACTATCCCGTCTCTCCGGCAAAACAAACTATTATCGACGCCGAATTGCAAAAAATGTTAGACCAAGACGTTATTGAACCATCTACCTCATCGTGGAGTAGTCCAATTTTGCTAGTACCAAAACGTGACGGTACTTATCGCTTTTGTGTTGACTATCGCAAATTAAATCAGGTCACGAAGAAAGACGCGTATCCGATTCCTTATATGTCCGCAATTCTAGATCGTTTACGTGATGCTAAGTATTTGAGTTCCCTTCACATCTGTTCTGCCTATTGGCAAGTTGGCGTAAAGCAGTCTGCTCGGGAATACACCGCTATTACCATCCCCGGCCGCGGACTTTATCAGTTCAAGCGCTTACCTTTCGGTTTAACGAATGCTCCCGCTACCTTTCAGCGTTTAATAGACAAAGTATTAGGCGCAGATCTGGAACCATATGTTCATGTTTATTTGGACGATACTATTGTGTGCACTCCTGATTTCGAAACACATCTTCGAGTCCTCGGTTTCGTTTTAGAGCGTTTAATTGCCACTGGTTTAACTGTGAGCCGTGATACATGTCACTTTTGCCGTGCGGAGTTGAAGTACCTTGGTTATGTTGTGGACAAGAATGGACTTAGGGTTGATCCTGATAAGGTGCAGGCCATTCTCAACGTTAGGGTGCCGAAGAATGCAGTTGAAGTGAGACGCTTTATTGGTATGGCTAGTTGGTATCGTCGTTTTTGTAAAGATTTTTCGTCAGCAATTTCTCCTCTTACCGAACTCACTAAGAAAAATAAATCTTGGTGCTGGACGAATGCCTGTGAGGAATCCTTCCAAACCTCCTATTCTAACTTGTCTCGATTTTACGCGACCCTTTGTCCTCCAGACAGATGCCTCTGCGTACGGAATTGGTGCCGTACTTACCCAACAGTTTAACGTCGGCGAAAAAGTGATCTGTTATCTTTCTCGATCTTTGACCAAAACCGAACGTAAATTTACTACGACGGAGCGTGAATGTTTAACTGTATTGTTTTCCGTGGAGAAACTTAGACACTATCTTGAGGGCGTACATTTCACGATTGTTACCGATCACCATTCATTGCTGTGGCTTGATAATTTAAAAGATCTTACTGGACGTTTAGGCCGTTGGGCTTTACGTTTACAATCATTCGATTACGAAATTTTACACAAGAAGGGCAAATAGCATGTCGTGCCTGATTTTCTGTCTCGTTCCGTACCGGAAATCTCGCCAATCTCGATTACCGATAATGCAAATCCCGATCGTTGGTATTCAAAAATGTGTCGTCTAGTTAAAGCAAATCCCTTGAGATATCTTCAGTGGCGTGTTGAGGACACCTCGTTGTTTAAGTATGTTAAGTGTAAATATCCCGAACTTCGTGAAATCCAAGATGTTTGGAAATTAGTTGTACCAAAACGCGAACGTAACAATATCTTGCGTCAATGTCATGACTCTACTGCTGCTTGCCACCCTGGTGTGTTCAAAACTTATGAACGCCTTAAAGCTAAATATTATTGGCCAAAAATGAGGCCCGATGTAACTCGTCACGTAGGCTATTGTGCTATTTGCTTGCAAACGAAGGTTCCTAGTTAAAAACCACAAGGTCTCATGGGAAAACGTCCGGATATAACGAAACCGTGGCGTATGATTTGCGTTGATCTATGTGGACCGTTACCTCGTTCATCTCAGGGTTATACCTATATTCTAGTAATTTCCGATTATTTTAGTAAGTACGTTTTATTCTTCCCGCTTCGAGCAGCTACCGCTACGTCTATTGTACGTTTAATAGAAGACCAGGTAATTTTAGTCTATGATTGTCCCGAATTTATAGTTTGCGATAATGGAACACAGTTCAAGTCTCGTTGTGTAGTAATTACAAAATAAAAATTTTGTACAACGCTGTGTATCATCCCCAGAATAGTCCAGTCGAAAGGGTTAATCGTGTATTAAATACCATGTTGTCCGCTTACGTTACGGAAAACCACCGCAAATGGGACCGACTTTTGCCTAAGGTTGCTTGTGCAATTCCCACGTCGACCCATGAAACTATCGGAGTAACGCCTTTCTTTGCTAATTTTGGTAGAGGGCATATCTTTTCTGGAGACGAATATAAGCCACATAATATCGAACCACCCAATTCCGTTGAGACCAATAAACTCCCTATACCTACCGTCCAGAACTTTGACAAGCTTTTTAGCGATATCCGTAAACGACTTGCTGCCGCTTATGCTAGAGCGAAACATCGTTATGATCTTCGTCGACGTCCCGTCGAATATACTATATGGCAGCACGTTTATCACCGTAATTTTGCACTGACGGATGCCACAAAACATTTTACGGATAAATTAGCACCCAAATTTATTGGCCCATTTGTAATTTCACGTAAACTATCAATTTTGGCATGTGAACTTACCGACGGAAATGGGAATCCTAAAGGTATCTGGCATGTTAAGGATCTAAAGCTACATCCTCCTGACGACATGTGAACCTTTCGATTGATGTACCGTTACGCTAGTGCTTTGATTACCGGATCTCGCATACGGCTTGCGAAATATTTCATATATTGTTTACTGATTTCTCCGTTACAGTATCGTCCATTAGTTTTAAGTTTGAATATTTTCCGATACTATCGACGTTCCATAGTTTTAGCTTAGTCTTAAGAACCAACTGGTGTTGGATTAATAGGAAGTTGATAGAATTGTTCAGCTCTCTTTATGCGATTATAGGTCGTACCGTATCGACATTGTTTTGAGTCTGAGTGTAGAAGTATCTTATCGTGAGGGTTGATCTCGTTTATGACGGATTAATTGAAAATAACCGTCTTGCTTAATTTTTTGTAATAGGAAACCTCTGTATTGTTAGGTTGGATGGTTGGGTGTGCAGCACTTGCTCTAGTACGGCTTCACTATACTAGAACACGAACAACTTCATCTTGTTCCCTTTGCTTTATGTTTTACGTTTTTCCTTCCCGTAGAACGCTCTTCTAGGGTTCTATAAGTTTTACTGCTCGTCTCTTGTGCTATGTTACTTTGTTTCGTCCCTGGCGCATTTTAGTCGCTACCTTTCGTTTCTCTTCATATGGGAAACAATGTTAAGGGTTTGTGTCCTGGGGGCAGCCCCGAATTTCCCGTCACTTCTTCCGTTTTCTTTCCTTTTGCATCACTAGTTTCATTCCGTTTTGCCGCTTGACATAGTGTGAAGAATTCGTGTAAATTTACGGAAATTTTCACTTCTCCAACTGAGGGGAGAGTTGTTGCGTTTTAAATTCACACATAAACACACATTGAAAATATAAATTATAATTTTAAATAGTTAGTAGCATCATCTTATGGAGAAACAAATCATTAAGAAAAATCAGAATTCTGTTTCAATGAACTATACAGGTTTCTGTAATTAAATAAAGGAATCTGCATCTTTTAACATTCTTTCCACCACTTCACAAATTTAAACATTATCTACTGATAATGAAAAATTTTGAATAGTTTTTGGTGACCTTTATCTTTATCTTTTTTTCGTCGGCCATCTTGGAGATTTTCTAGAAAAATTTTGTTAACAAGGTGTATTGGGCAATTAACCGGTTAATCGTTACCTTTTTTTTATATAAGGGATCAAGTCCATACAGTCACTAAACGATTTGGAAGATTACTGTTCGATAGTTTGATTAAATTTCAATTCGTGCACTCCTTAGGAGGATAAAAAGAAAGTTAACAATACCCTATATCAGCTTCTATATCTGAAACCCTTTTCCTTATAGAGTTTTGTTATTAATCGCAAATTGCAATCGCAAACTCAATATCGATTTACAATTTCTGGGAACGATTGTTATGTAAGAATAACGTATTGCACAATTACCCTGGTGCGAACTGCTTATTCAAGAACTGTACCAGTACTCGTTATTGATAGTCATTCAGAGACTTGGAAGCCCGGTAGAAGTGTTACCAAACACAACAGTTGTGCAGGTTAGTGCCGTAATCAGGGAAGTACAATCAGTGCCTTTATTGTGTGTATGGTCTATCCTCGTGTACATGCTGCAATAAGGAATAAATGTTTACCGATGTATGGTTGATTCATACTTACATTATCGCCTGAGTACTGCTTTCATTCAATGCAAGAACCATTAGTGGCCGTTTCAATATTTATGAAATTACAAAATTAGAATCCTTTTGTCGAGAATTATAAGTGTTGAAACTGTTTCTGTCACACCTACATCAAGCAGAGCAACTTAAATTTCACTCAGTTTTATTAAAGCAAACAAAAAAAACACCCAGTGATAAAGCAAAATTTGTAAGGTTAGAAACGCATGCAAAATAAAATTAAAATTTATCCTAGCTAAATTAAGATTTCATGCAAGTTAATGAACAAAACAAAGCAGTTAAAACCCAATCAACCAGCACCGTTTTATTACTTTTATTGTAGTCATAATAATAATTGTGGTATAGAACAAAAAAAAAGGTTAGCAATGTTGTCTGCAATATAAGATTTAAAAGCAGTATTGCCGGATTGTAAAGTTAATTATTAAAAAGATCTCAAGTTTTTTGCAGAATCGATTGTAGTAACGTAAATAAAGCGAGAAGTTAGACAGCATCCATTTTAGGTACAGAAGTCGAGTTGTACGTACAAGGCGGCTGATAAATATATATATATATATATATATATATATATATATATATATATATATTTATATATATATAGATATAATATATATATATATATATATATATATATATATATATATATATATATATGCAAGTATAATAGTGAGTCAGTGGCGCCCTATTTTAACATCATTATAAAATTTTCCTTATCGAAAAGGACCGCACGTCTCCGACTGCGATCTAGGAGCTAGCGGACAATTCATATCCCCACTCTTAGCCTTGTTAAGCCTGCCTGTCTTTGGTTTGTGTCTCTTGTATAAGACAATATTGTACCGCCTTTACATTAGAGTTAATGCTTAGGAGAGAAGAAGAAATAAAAACATACATAAAATACCTTTGTACAATATATACTTAATCTTCTTGACGATCCCTGGTATAAAAAATAATGATGCAGAATTGCAAGTTAAAATGACGTAATCCTTGTTTATTGTTGTGCAATTTATTGCAATAACAATGCTTATATGTTATCGGCCACACCCAAACTGGAATCTTAAAAAATTTTCTTCTTAAAAATTGAACAAACTGTTTAATGCATTCTTTGAAATTGTCCAATAAAATTTGCAATCATAAAATGCAAGCGTACTTAAAATGCAATTAACTTATAAATCGAAGTAAAATAAAAAATGCAATAAAAAAGAAAAGAAAGTAAAGTCAAGTGCCTGAAAAGAGCAAATGTTTTAATTTTTCGTATAACAAGTTAAAAGATATCTTACCATAAAATTAATGGCACTTTCACATAAAATTTAGGTAGAAAATCAAAACGGAGCTTCCTGCTTCGACATTAAACAGGAAGTAAAAAATGGATGCTTTGGAAATAGATGATGTACTCGTGCGCAAAAAGATTTGAGCACGATTACGTCACGATGATGATGTATTGCGCAAACGTGTTTGAGCAGGAGAAATTTTAAGGTGAGAATGTAAATCTTTACGAAAATATGCACTATAAAGATATGCAAATTAAGTTGCCTACCTCATATCTATAATGTAAAATAATTAAAATTTTTCTTATATTTACAACAGAACGAATGAAAGACCTAAATTAAGGTATATCTAATACAACTCAAATAAGGGTTGTTACACTTTATTCATTTATCGGTACCACCTCAGAAGAACAAGAGTAAATATTTTCAATCGTTCTCTGAAATATCTTTTCGAAATGCAAAATTGGTGTAGTACATAAAACATATTTGTTACCAAATGGAAATATTTCCGGCGTGCTTAGATTTGAAAACATGAATTTTTTGTATCAATTATGCAAATTATGTTGTGCGCTGCATTAGACAATACTTATTTTACAAATTTCATTAACTAACAAAATTGTGAGATTTTCTCATTTTTAAAATCATTTATGAATCTTGGTCCTACGAGAACGAGCTGCCTTAGAAAAATATATCCTGAAATTGTAGCGATGCAAGTTGATGACAAAATTACGTCTACAAGAATTGACGCTTTTGATAGTGCTGGCAACTGTTGGAAAAAATATGCATGATTTTCCTAGTGCTGTTGAAGTTCCCGAATGTTCAAATAATTTATGTCGAATGGAAACATTCAATGTACACAGTCTATGTGTAAATCACACAACTATAGTTGAATGCGGTTTTGGGAATTTATAAGACTCTATCATGACACCTATTAAAAATACAAAATGTTCGAAAAGGTCTTGTAGTGGTAGAAATACTTGTTATATAACCTACAATAAACATATATTTGTTGAATTGGATATTCGTAAAATTGTTGATGCAGGTTTGTCTTGTACATTAGAATATTTTCCACACTCTACTGAATTTTTAAATAAAACATTTCGCTAGGTAAACACTAAATATCAGCATGTAATTAAATCGATACATTTTTAGGTTATGCGGAGTGATAAGTTATAGGCCTATAGGTCTTTATCTATTTTGTTAGATTCCGAATCCTTTCTTTCCTTTTCTTTCAATTTTAGTTTAAGGGCTTACTGTAGATAATGAATATTTTGCTTGAATAGGTCGCTCTGTATGTAAAGGAATCTTAGGAATATGCAATCGTGCATTATCTTTACTCATTGTAGATAGGAGTTACGTTTTTTTTTTTTTTTGGTGTAGTTACGTAATTTCATTAATAATAGTCAGTGTAGTTTTTGGGATTTTGAATACAATTTTCAGGTTAATGCCCGAATCATATTTGGGATTTTATTAAGATAAATTCATTTGATTTTGTTACATAGTTTTATTACAAAGAAGTGTTGTTATCGCATTGGTGCCGTACTGTCGCATCCGTGCAGAGGACCAATTTGAGAGTCGGAAGATGGTTTTGCAATAACATATCTGTGTCGTGTCGAAGGGAAATGCAGATGTAGCAGTTCCTTCGCCATCAGTCGAGCTACCATCGTATATTTAGGGGGGTGGAAATTTTAAAGTTCAAATGGTTGATTGGTTTGTTTAACTGAATTTGTATAGAGGGGAACGTTTTTTTTAATATGGCGAAAAAGTGAGTTTGAAAGGAAAAGCACTCTTCCCTAAGCTTTTGACGCGTGGAGTCGTGTGTGTGGAAAGTCGTTCGAACTGTCGGTTTTTGGTGTTTCATAATTGTGCGAGCTCCTAGTGAAATTTCTTTAAGTAGTGTTGAAGACTTGCAAGATTAGTCGAATAAAATCAAGTTTGGGATATTTTGTGAAGTAACATTTCAACCGGGCTCGTTCATTAATTCAATTTATTGGTGAATAACGGCATCTTCGAGTGCATTTATGATAGAAATCTGGGTTCGTGTTTTTTTGTAGTGCGAACCCGAGGACTATTGAGTTTCGTGATTAACGAGATATAATTAGATAACCCCTTTTCTAAAAGATAAGTGTACGTAGTGAACGAACACCCAACCACACCAACTGGTTAAGATTGTTTTGTTTGTAATTAAACTTACTAATTTAAGTTGTGTAAAACAACTTGCTGAGTGTTTTCTTAGTCGAACCTTAACATCTTTGAGTTAAAAGAAATTATTAAAGTGATCTAATCTAGTTATTACTGCTTCAATAAGTTACGAGACATTATTGGTGTCAATCTTGGAGAATTTTGTAAATTAATTTGAAATCAAGTTGAATACGCGGTAGCGATCTACTGCGAGTCGGTATTGCCGTCATCAAGGAGTAGCGCCGAAGACCGTGGGCCCGCTCGAGCCTTAAACAACGCTTTCGTGGAGTAAGCATCATCTCCTAGTTGTCAGTGTGACCTAGGTAATTCAATTTATATTCTGTTTGTTGGCCTTGCGACCTATGAGAATAAAATTTGGTTGTGTTTTATGTGGAATATTTTATGCAGTGTGTTAACGGAGGAACCTGTTGGAAGTAATTATTGTTGAATTTATTGTGTCATTTTGTTAACGTTCACGGACAGTTTCCTTTGTCTATTTAGAAGCTATTTAAGGTGTTTATGATACTATTAATATTTTGTGCATGGAGGTAAATAAAATCTTACCTTAATTTCTTTATATAAGATTTGCGTACGGACGTAATTCAGGTCTATAGAAATTTTTAGGATACTATTTAGCTTAAGGTAGTTTTGCTACTGGCCAGAATTCAATGAAGTAAAAGGCTAAGAGTAGACGATTATCATTTTATCCAAGTTGACATGCTGTTCAAATTTTAATTGTTTTATTTTGCGTTAATAGATATTTATCTTACTTACTGTTTTCGAGTAATTATTTTAATATTAAGCCTTGACAAATGGTGACGATATATTGCTCAAATAGGAAGCGTCGCCGAGTCTTAATGAGAGAAGTTTGGAGTTCTTTTTTGTTTTTTTTTTGCTTGTTTACAAAGATTAAGTCAACGTAACGTAGCTTACCAGTTTAGAGAAGCTTCGTAACCGAATTGAAGTCAGTTTGGTATTTGTTATTTTGATTTGTTTAAGGAAGATTAGTAAGTTAACGTAGTGGGAACCTTAGTGATTTGTATTGAGTATTGAATTTGAATATTGCTGCACGGTGGTAAATTTATCAGATTAAGGTGCAAATTTTGAAGCCTTTCAGGTGAAGTAGCATTGCGGACACCTGGATCTAATAGCGTTACGATTTGGTAAGTGGGGTAAGTTGGGTATTCGGACCACCACGTACCGTCGTTTATTTCGCGTTTTAAAACACCCTGGTGTGTTCGTTTGGAATATACTGGCGCCTACCGCTAGAAACTGCTTTTCCCGAAAGACCCTCACCCGCACGTCGAGCTAGCCGTGCAAAAACCAGGTTCATCTGTCACCTTGTCCTAGAGAGCATTTTTACCGTAACAGCAGGATGCAAATAAATATGTGATCAAATTTCAAAGGGCAACTAAAAGTACAGGGTGTTGCAATTTATGGAAACCCTTTTAATCAGTTAATTTTAATATTTCATAGACAAAGAAGAGTGCATATATGACATTTTTGTTCAGTTTCAGCCATGACTAAGTAACGTTTTAAACAATGTTTCTATATAATTTTGTTACAATGTTACAAAGGTTTTCATAAAACATCAATACGGTGTATCAAAAAGCGTTTTGAGATACGTACTATTGTTTATCATAAAAAAGTGTACATACGTTTTAACATTCTATCACCTTCTATAGTCCTTTATATGCCGTTTTACATTAAGAAAGTAAATCCCCAAGATATAGTAACTATTTTTATAGAACCCGTCTTGCATTATAATTTTACAATTACGAAAGAATTTATCTAACATCTTACACACCAAATGTTTTTCAAAGTGTTACAAAAATAGTGTTGAATCTCGTGTAAGAATTGTTAAGAAACGTATTAGACTGTGAATTTTTCTTACGAAGTTTCTTATGTAAAGAATCTTTCGTAAGAAAACATAATGTAAAGCTGACTTTTGGTGCAATTCAAGTATAACCGTAGAACTCCCTGGAATTACTCAAAAGTAGCCATATCCACACTTTCACCCTTGTATTCTAATAATAGTTTTACCTCTTTACTTATTGCTCCTATTTTAAGGGCCAAGGTTTACGTTAATGTCGTTTTACATAATAAAAATTTAGCCTTCAACAACTTACCTCATTAACTAACCCATTTAATGCTTCAATGTAAAAATTCTCACTCATGCGCACGATTTACATTTCCAGCAAGATGCGGTGTGTCAGGGTTACTGATAATATTTCCTCATTCATTAGTGCTTGGTCTGTAGAACCATTCAGACGCTGCCTAACCCGCTTAAAGTTACATCCTTCGCAACAGTGCTTTAAACCAGCAAATTCTTTCCCTGTATTGCAATATTTTTATAATTATGGTTCATTTCTTTTGCGATTCTATTGCGGCCTCCGGGAGAAGTGTAGCTATTCAAATGAATGCAATGAATCACTTCAAAAAGTTTCTCAACACTTATAACGTAGGTACTTCAAAGGCTTACTAGTTGCAGTAGTCAGCATAGGTTTTAATTTCTTTTCTTTCCCTAACCTTGTACTAACTTATATAGAATATTTTCATTTTCATATCGAAGATCTCTATAAGAATATTACTATATTGCACATCACCCGTACGCATTACATCAAATTGCTCTTCCGAATAAATTCACTTAAATATAGGTACATTAAATTTAATCATGACTGCAATGCAATGAATGTAAAGATTAGACTTGCTCGCTTCTACCTGTGTGCTAGATACTGTAACATATGTATATAGTTGTATTGATTTCGATATGATTAACATCACTAACCAAATTATGCTTCCAAACGTCAAAAAATAGCCAACAAACACCGACAAACGACCAATAAACGATTACAATTGAAAAAACGTAAAATTTCAAAGGTTGGGGGGGGGGGGGACAACTTCACGCGTAAATTATAATCGTGATTAATATAAACATGAAAAACCGACAAACGTTAAAAAATGGCCAACAAGCACCGACAAACGACCAACAAACGATTGCAATTGAAAAAACGCCTGAATTATAATTGTGATTATTATAAATATGAAAAACTGACAAACTTTAAAAAATAGCCAACAAACACCGACAAACGACCAACAAACGATTGCAATTGAAAAAAGGGATAATTTCAAGTTTGCTAACTCACATAAATTTAATGTTAAAACGCCTAATTGAAAATCTCAAAATTAGTGACTAGAAGCGTTTACGATAAATAATTCGTGCAAAAGTAACCTTGACATTTATGTATTAGTTGTTATGCTATATTGTTATAACCAGTTTGTGATATTTCACCTTGAATGCAGTTTATGTCTCTATATAAGTAAATAGAACTTTAACAAATTGGTAGCATTGTGACGACTGTATTATAATTTTTGTTAGTTTGTATATTTTTTCATTTTCCTATACTGGTCACTGCGTGTAGACACACCATGTGCGGCTACTTAATGCTTAGTATTTTTCAGAATAATGTTTTGATCCTATTGACCACATATTTAATCTCACCATGTATATAGTAATGTATGTATGTATTAAATCCATGATTGTTAAATGAGCTAGATTTTTGGGAATGAAATGTTGTCTTCTTTTTCTTTTTCCAGAATAGTTATACATTGTAATCGTGAAAATTAATTACAATAAAGTACTATATTAAATGATTAAATTAGCTGTAAAAATTGTCTTAGTTTAAATAAAATATTGCTAAAAGTTAATTCTAACGTTGTATACAATTTTGAAGATACCTATGAGAAAGGTTAGAAATAATGATATCGTAAATTCAACAAGATGTATTATTCCGTTATTGAAAAAAATATTAATTTGTAAAGCACATCCGTATAATTACCACTAATGTTAAGCTATTACAAGGTATACTTCAAAATAAAATTTATTTAGAGGCAAATGAAAATCTGCTTAAGCTCGAATCCAATTTATCTTTGCTAGAATCCTACCTTACAAGACTGAAACAATTAAAGAACATTTCATCTAAAACAGATAGTGCAGCTGTTTATGTCACTACGAAACGTACACGCAAATTGCGTTGGTACTCTCGAGATTCATGTCTTAATGGTAGGTTAGTTACTGGAATTATGGTCAATACAGCAAATCTCAAGGACCCCCTTATATTTTTACAAAATGTACGCAATAGTTTTGCACGAAAGGTTACATAAATGATAAGGAAATGTACGCTAAAGGTGAATTTTGTTTTTGCTTGAAATTTTATTCAACCAGAAAATCGGGTTATTGAGTTAAAGACTTTTGCCATAAAAAATTATGTAATTACTATTGCAACCAATTATTTACGTTAGTGCTATAACGAAAGCGTTTATTATAAATTATTGAACTACTAAAAATATGCATTTAAAAATTTGTTTCTGTGCGATATCTATATTACAATCTTATATTACAATAATTTTTATTTGCATTTATTTCCTATAAAGTACATTAGTAGATAAATAAAATAGTAAATGTTAAAAAATAAATACTAAATAAAAACACTTATCTTTTATTTTTTAATGGTAGTTTAAATTATACTAAACGTTTGATAAACTTACAGTTATTCGTAGTAATGTTTGTAAATTTAAAGATGTAAAACAATTTGTCAATTGAAAATTAAAACATAAACATAGATTAATGTTTAAACATAATATAAATTTTTTAGAAAGTAAATTCATTTTAAATTATAAACTTTGACAAAAATATTTTAAAAAACAATAACAAAATTTAACTTTTGATTACAGTTTAATACTAATTTAAAATGAAAAGAAAAAAAATTACATAAAAAATAACTTTAAATCTAACAAAGATATCTTATCAAATAATTATTAAAAAAGCACCAAACGTTTGTAATTTTAATTTTAATTTAATTTCAATTTTAGTTAAATTTTGGTAATTTAAATAAATGTAAACATCTGTTTATTAAAAGCAAAAGACATAAAAAGTTGAAAATAAATTAAATTCAATCATTATGCTTTTTAATTATAAGATGCAAAATATTTAAAGATTTTCTTCTTGTCTATTAAAATTATTTGTTTATATAATTTTACAGAAAGCCGACACACTGATAGATACCTTCATAAATTATCCAACCACCATCCACGTCAAAAAATTAGTGTAATTAAATCTTTAGTAGATCGAGAAAACGAATTTGTGACCCTGAATTTTGAATGATGAATATAAATATTTAAGAAAATCCTTACAAGATAATGGATATTCACTTACAGATATTAATAATGTTATTACACCTTTAGGCGTAACCTTAAAGAAAACCAGTTCTTAATGTTGGTACTGCTTTTCTTCCTTTTATAGCTAATGTTACAAATAGAATTGAAAAATCCTAATCAAATATGGCATTAGGACTATTTTAAACCTACAAGAAAAATTAAAGAACATTTAAGATCACCTAAAGATGTGTCAAACCCTTTATCATCTTCCGGAGTGTATAAGTTATCTTGTTCATGTGGAAAAGTATACATCGGGACCACAAAACGTAGCTTTGATACAAGACGCAAAGAACATATGAGATTTTGTAGATTGGGTCAACCAGAGAGGTCTGCTGTGGCTGACCATGCCCTGAATAATCTAAATCATGACATTCAATTTGACAATATGAAATATTGTCAAGACAAACCCATTATTATGTTCGTTTGCAACGTGAAGCTATTGAAATATATAAACACCCGAATAATTTTAATAGACAAGAAGAAAATCTCCGTTTAAATAGGTTTTGGCATCTTATAATTAAAAAAAAGCATAATGATACGCCTTGAATTTAATTTATTTTCAACTTTTGGTATGTCTAGGTTTTTGCTGTGTTTTCCTAGACCTTGAAGCAAATGTTTACCAATTATATGTTAAATTACCACAGCACTATAATTTAACATAAGTAGTTGAAATTAAATTAAATTAAAAATTACAAAGAACGTTCTGCATTGTGCTTTTCATTGTTAATAACACTTCCAATTATTGATAAAGATATCTCTTTGTTAGATTTAACTGGGTTATTTTATTTGATGTAATGTTTGGATTTGTGAATACTATCATTTTAAAATTGAAGTTTTCACAACTTTCACTTACATCATAACTCGATTAAATTTTGTTAAATGTGTTTTTGGCTGGCAAATTACATTGTTAGCTTTCGTCGTAGAGAGTGTTCTGGTTTGTCATCTTTGAGGCAGTTTAATAATATTTAATTTTATGACCTAGTTATTCTTTACTAAAAATTTTATAGTTGGCTTTATGTTTCAAACTGTTATATAATAGCAGGCTTATGTTTATGTTTTAATTTTCAAATTTGACAAAATTGTTTACTACATCTTTAACAATTTTTAACAAACATTACTACTGAAGAAGATAACTGTAAGTGTTATCGAAACGTTTAGATTGTATAATTTAAAGTACACCATTAAAAATCCCAAAATAAGTATTTTATTATAGTTAATGGTGAAAGTTTACATTTTCATAAAATAAAAACTGTTGATTACATTTAATGAGTACATGGCGAAATAAATGTTCAAATGTAAATTTTCATGTTGTCAGCCAGAATGTTTTTGTACTGCGAAAATATTCTTTCCACATCGCACGACACTATAGGAGCAAATTTCAAATCCGTAACATCCTTCGGTGAAAAGTGTTGATTGGTTTCATAGAGCAGGATTTTATTTTGCAACAATTCACTCATGTTTTTCAACTGGTGATAACCTGTATTTTTCAACAACACTTCCTTTAATTTATTGATAAAATCCTTTTTTTAAGTTCACTTAAAAGGAAGTTATCTCTCCTCAAGTTTAGTTATTGCAACTGAAATCCATGCCAAATTTGTTCGAATAAATATTAAATCCTCCCTAATGTCCTTCTTTCGTAAAATACTTTGAGCTTCTTTGATGCTCTGGGATTCTTCGGGATCCAATTGATCAAAAACTTCCTTTATTACTACAAAATTTTCTGTATAGTAATTCGCGGCCTCAATCCAAGTTCCCCACCTAGTAATAATTGGTGTAGGCGGAAGTGGTATACCTACGGCAATTTCTCGAAACACCTGGAGATGACTTGGCGCTTTCAAAAAAACTTTTTTTAACACTTGATATCACAGTGTTTACGTTAGCATAAGTAAACAAAAACGTGTCCACAACTCGCTGTAAACCGTGCGCTAAACATGTAACATGTATCACGTCTGGGAACAGCGCTTGTGATACTCGTATTGCTTTATACATATACAGCGCGGCATCAGTGCACACTAGTAAAACTTTTTCATATAAAATACCGTCAGGCCACAAAATACACAAACTGTCGTTGAAAAAAGCAGCAATTCTAGCAAGGTTTACTTTATTCAACACTTTCCAATTCAACAAATACGATTTATCCTTTTCTTCGTCAACCCTTAAAATTCCAAATACAATATTTGCTACAAATCTTCGTTCCACGTCAGTAGTTTCATCCAGAGAAATTCATTAACACATGGTCATTTTCTTAGTTCATGGGCTTTCCTTAATGTAGGGGCTTATATTTGTTCCCTATTAAATATAATATATACAAAAACGTAATTAAAAGCCTTACATACTTTATACAAGGGAAGAAACTTAAGATACGACACGCATTCAAACGCAAACGAAACGGAAATGAATTAACAGAGTTCGGTTCGCGTTTTGCGCCAGGAACAACAAAAAATGATGTGGGCAAAGCCATTATATACGGTAGGAACACATACAGGGGTTTTCGTAATTAAGCACACTAAAGAGAAGATATCAACATATATTTACCAATAATAACGCAAATTCGAAACTTAAATTAATGTAACAATAGCCAAGAATTGGCACGTTACATTCCAAGCTCTTACAGGTATACATAGTGTCATACACGCCTTTCCAATTCCTGTCTGTAAAGTTATCAAAGAAGCGATTGATAAATTGCTACATGCCAAAAGAGAAGGTGCCGTAATAAGAAATAGGGGTTACGCCGGAAGCTCAATCGGTCGGTTAGGCACTTGGATGTCTATGCTGGCATAGATACACAGAAAGGTTAAAGTGGGACCACTTGATTTATTTTTATATCCTCCTTAGACCAAGAAAAGTGCTACGACATAGGAAGAGCTACGTTTTAGTTAACATAATGTTGGAGACAGTCCAAGAAGGGAATGCGTCCGGCTAAGAATTTACTTTATGATAAAGAAAAAATTACTGGTAGTTTAACACAAATCAGTTTGATTTGAACATAAATTCGTACCCCTAATCAGTGGTTTCGTTAAAGCTATACACAGTTTCGTTAATAACACAATCTTGGTACAGACATCGGAACGATCTATTTAACCAAACGTTGTAATAGTAACACACATTTCTGGATAGTGCTGTACCTACAATATAACCTAACATAAAAATCAATAATTAAACAATATTCAAAACCCAAAAATATAATGCACTATCCGATATCCAGCGTTGATCCTAGAAATCAAAGACACAACAAATAATAAAAATCAAATAAGCAACAAACCGTACGTCTAGGAAGAACTCTACTTAAAACTGGCGTATCAGTTTTAAATCAAGCGAATAGTAATTTTCTTCCCGATAGAAACCAACAAAATATTTCAGCCAGATGTCTACCATTGCGTTTTTATTGAACCCACAAATCAATTTAGGTTTAAATTAGCAGTACTTAAAAATAAATATGAAGCATAAATTTTCCACATAGCGAACAGAAAGGGTTAGTTTGCTATTATTTCTACAAGTATATATGAAAAGCATAAGCGAGAACTCTTACAATTATAAAAAAAGTGTTACATTTTAAATGTATTTAAAATTTAATTTGTCACGCACCATGTTGCCAAATTTCTGATAATTGAAACCAATGTGTGTTGCCTACACAACAGCAACAAGGATTTTCAAGCTCGCTCTAAAACCCAAAGTTAGTTTAGACCGTTACAAAATTCAATACATCTGATTATAGTCCTGAGAATGTCTTCAGAATTAGCAAATAAGAAAGTTCCCGGCTTAATGAAAGACGAAAAACGTGGTAAAAATTTGTTACAACTGTGTCGAACAGTTTCCATCCAAATTGAACCTTGTTGATAAATAACTTTGCTTAGTGATGACATATTGAGGATCTGTTAAATAAAATTTTATAAGAATTACAGACATAATTTTCTACAACATACCTAATTTCTAACAACGCAATTTTTACCTGCACAAAATGGCGATCTATTTCAGAAGGAGATCCAAAAAGAAATCACCTGATAATTTTAAACCAACCATAAATTTCAGAAGTTATCACCTTATTAAATGTATTTGAAATTTAATTTGTCACGCACCATGTTGCCAAATTTCTTATAATTGAAACCAATGTGTATTGCCTACACAACAGGCATAAAATTCTCGAACTCGCTCTAAAACCCAAAGTTAATTTAACGCGTTACAAAATTCAATACATCTGATTATAATCCTGAGAATGTCTTCGGAATTCCATTAGCAAATAAGAAATTTCCCGGCTTGATGAAATACGAAAAACATGGTAAAAATGTGTTACAACTGTGTCGATCGGTTTTCATCCAATTTGAACCTTGTTGATAAGTAACCTTGCTTAGTGATGACATATTGAGTATCTATGGGATTGGCAACATTATTGAGTCTCTTATTCTCGATATAAAATTGATTATGTTGAGGCAGTTTAAACTGAGTGGATAATTTCTTGAATTGATACTGGACTTGTTAACGTCTAAATTTGTCGAGGGACATTTTAGTTATGATATGTGTAACCCAGTGGCTGAGAGCCGAAATAGTTGTAAGAAAAAATAAATAGCATCCTTACTATGACACATAAACATGATTAATCATTTAACATCCAGAATCTATAAAATGTTGTTATAAAAGTACAAATATTAACTTGTATCGTGAAGCAGTCTGTATAGTCACAGTAGAATTACGTAAGTGTCAAAATTCGGATATTCATATTATAGTCCTTCTACAATTGATATAATGTTATTTGAGATCTGGTTTCCCGCCAATTTTTCTGCTCACAATACCTCTAGGTCACGAATTAGTTCATGTATATCATTCATAATATATATATATATATATATATATATATATATATATATATATATATATATATATATATATATATATTCTATATACATGTAGCGACATGGTCACTGGTATGCACACACCATGCTATTCAACGAATTGTAGTATTTTAGAACGGTTATTCCGTTCATTCGATCCTGTCCTGACCACACATCTTTAGCCCACAACATATATACGTAACGGATGTATGCATGCTGGCAGTTCAAAATATTATCTAAAAAAGTGATATATTTATTTTATAAAAACACTTTAAAAAATCATATATATATATATATATATATATATATATATATATAAACATATTGAATCGGTCTGTTTGCTAATTCCCTAAAAAACATAGCTCCACCTCCTTCGGTTGTGGGCGAAGATGACAGCAAGAAATGGTTTAATTATTTGTGTATACTTTTTGCTGCAGATTCCTGGAGTTTGCTCACTGCCACCATAACCTCGCCTAGCAACATTCGTAGCTTTAAAATACTCCTATAATTTCTATATTTTTTGAATTTACTAGGTTTAAATTGGGTTTATTCATAAAAGCAGATCATATAAACCTGGAGTCCCTTTATACGTGACGCTTTTAATAAACATATCGTTTCCTTTAATTGTAACGGGAGTATTACCAATTGTCCATTTGTCTGTTTTAGTATCATAGTTATCTCCATAAGTATGGTGAATAACACCTTCAGGATGCTTCACAATGCATTCAACATATATACGTGGTAACTCAGTAGAATCATCTGTGACACTAGTAGGTTCTTCTTCTTCCTTAGTACTGTACTAATCTCTACTACGACAGATGTATCTAAGAAGGATGTTGTAGGAAGACCTGCAGGCCGATTTTTTTTGAAAAGAACGGAAGCTGAGATAGTGTGCTAGTAGCACCGTTTGTGCTGACGGTGAAGTGAAGCCTTTCTTGGAAATATTAACATGGGTGGTTTTTTGGGTTTAACGTCAATGGGCTGCGATTTTACTTACTATTTCAGTTAAAGGTTCTAATAGTGGTTTATAGTTACTTTTAAATGTTTCATAATCAATGCGAACAGATTTAAACTGTTGTGCTTCTGCAGTATTATTTTACGAGCCTGAATAACTTTTGGCTTTAATATCATCTCCTTATTACCCATTGTAGAAAAACCGGTTCACTGAACAGGTACCGGTTTACCCTGAACAGATAGCTGTTAATACCTAAATGGACCAGTAACTAATAAACGACTGAAAGCAGTTTAAGGTATTATACATTCGTCAAACCTTCTCCTACAGCGACCATTATTAATTTCAGCATTCTTGTTTATGACCATGAAATCAAACGGATTTACTCAGTACTTTGAAAACATGCCCCGAAACAATTTCATGTCAATAGTGGTGTTTATGTGATCCTCATACACGTTTTAGGTTTAATCCATCTTGCTCAAATAATAATAGAGTTTGATTTTGCTCAATTAGGCTCAATCGCATCTTGATTATTACTAAAGCTATAGTAACCTATATATTTCATTGGAAGTAATTTTCCCTGTAAAAGTTTGTACTTGCGTTGATTCAATGACTTAGAGTATACGTACACATCTCTAAATTTCAAACCATTTTTCTCAGCAATCAGACTAACTATTGTGTTTGTTTTACCACAATTGGGGGGCATATAATACTATGCATTATATTAGGAAGTAAATAATCATGTTTTGGAGTACTAGACTTTTCATCTAGGTCGTTATTTTGAATTGAAAGTTTTTGTTTCTGAGTAACTACTTTCATCGTTAGTCGATGAAATGAAACTAAACAAATAATTACATCTTTGTTTGTATACTAGACATACAGAGTGCATATTACAATTATAATTTTTTTTAGGTCTAGGTTAGATATTTAGTCAAACATTATACCATGCGTAAACTTCAACAGAAAGTTAAAAAGCTAATGGTATGAGCGTTATTATTTTAAGAAAATCTATTAAATTTAAGAAAATTACTACGTATACTATGTATACATAGGTATGGTTTAATGATTTTTTAAAGTATTTTTATAAAACAAATATTATTACTTTTTTCAGATAATATTTTAAATTCCCTGCATACATACATACATTAAGTAAATATGCATGGTGGACGGTAACGGGAATTAATACGATCTGCTCAGCATTCAGGAGGTACTAGCTCGGTGAATGAATAAAGGAATATAACATTATCTGACATTCTTAAGTTGTCATATTAAAACTATAATGACATTATATGAGATTTTAGTATTACCAACCCAAAAATCTATTCAATGTATTTAATTAGCGTTGATACAAATTTTGTTGAAATTTTTTAATTAATTCCCTGAATAGAAAAAGTAGCGTAAAACACATATTTCATAAGTCACTTGGTGCACTTATCCAATTGGCCCCAATATATATTTGTGTTTTAATATACTATTTCACTTCTCCAGTGACTTGTACTGAACAAAGTCATCATGGGGAATAAGACCATAGACAACGATTCCATTATCGAAGGGTGTTAGAGATTTTATTTTCACTTTGATGTCTACTGTTGAGTTTTTTAAGGATTCATTTTGTTTAGAGCAGTCCATTACAAATACTGGACATGATTTGAATTGGGAATAGTTCAATAATGCATCTTTATTATAGTAATCACATCGGAATTTAAAAAAATTGTATTAGATAGGTGTGTGTCGGTTTTTATTGGCCATATGTCTGAAGTTGCTTGTGTTAGAGGAAATTCATATAACTCCCATTGACGAAATGGAACAGTAATAATAGAATCTTTATTGATCCCTTCAACCAAATTACGTTTCGCAGCATCACTACGTGTTAAGTGCGGTCCTTTCCATAACATAATGTGAACAAAATTTCCAGACCTTGCCGCCTTTGTCTACCTTTTACCTTGTTGGAATGCAACAATTATCCAACGTGGTCTTTTCAGTTGCTTTGATGTTTTTATTGACAGTATGTCTGAAATTGCTTGCTTTAAAGCAGGTAATTCACAACTCCCACTAACGAAATGGAACAGTAATAAATGAATTTTTATTAATTCATTCAAGCACATTAAATATTGCTGCATCACTAAGTTTTAAGTATGGTACTTTCCATTGAATTTTATTTAAGGTTATTGCTGAATTAACATCATCATAGTAATAATTTTTTTACCACTTTTAGATCGAATTACAATTTTGACGCATATTCACATCTACTTGACGATGCTCCTCCATTATTCCAAATATGTGGTTCAATGACATGCATACCGTAAAAGATTTTTCTCCACTTTCCTCATTCAATTCTATCTGTAATGGTTCTTCATTCTTTGGTAACCATCCCCAATGGCTTAGTACTTTGCTCTTGCTTGCCAAACGAGAAACATATCCTTCAAGTGTAGACGTTATGCGTGGATTTCTGCAAATGTCCACTATTTGAACACCTAATTCATAACAAATTTCTTCGAAATAAAGTTGGAGAAATTATTGGTTAGGTTAAAAGATTTCTTATCATCTCCTTTTTTGACCTCAAGCTTGCCTTCTGGGTACAAAAAACTATCGTAGGTTACGGGTACCTACGATTGTTTAGATCTGGACTTTGAATCAAGGTACGGATTTCTTTGGAAGCTCCATATTTAGAACATCCATACGGAAGATAAGTGTGAATATCTGCTTTAATTATAGTATCGTCAAAATGTACGTTTGAAACTGTAATGAAGATTGATGAGTAAATAACGACTTACTGTACGGATATCTTTTAGCTGAATGTTTGAAAGATGGAATTGTTTCTTGATTAGTTCTCGGACCCACGTTATTTCAGTACTAAGCATACTGTAAATGGTTCCCATTTCACCAACGTTTATTAATTCGCCCTTTTGATTGGTCAAATTAAATGTTATTAAAAATTATTATTAATTAAATTAAATTAAATGTTATATTACTAATTACGGCGGTGTTTGCTTCTAAATATTCTAAGTATTTGGATGCGGCTAGTGCTATTTTATTTAGTAAAATCGATCTCAAATGAACTATTCATTTCACACTTAAGTGTATTGTTGATAAACTTTCTTGTGGGTTTTTAAGATTTTAGGTAATCGCTAATTTTATGTAACTCGTGCATTGTGTGAAATATTAGTAACTTCCAAATGAGATGGATTTATTCTAAAACAAAATCTGTCGTTGGCTGTATAAATGTTTCTAATGCTGTTGCAACCGTAAAATTCAACCAATCCGATAACGTATTTTTTCCTCAAATCTAGTTTCTACCGGTCGATAGAAATTAATATAGTAATATAGTTTACATTCCCAAAAGTAGTTAATCACTTCGATTGGTGGTCGCAGATTACCGAAACTGTCGTAATACTATACCTTTTTGTAGCAAACTCAATGCGTACCAGGTACACTTTGACTTTTTAACTTAATAGTTCCATATTCATTTTGCATGGTAATCTTTCGTAAAGGTATCCCTAAAATATGGTACATTTTTGGTGTATTCGTTTAAATCAATATGTGTTAACGGTCTTTCGGGTAATCTATTCAGTTTTTTGGAAACGGTTTTAAGTGTAAGCCTCCGCCACCGGATTTATATGGTTTTAAATAAAGTTCTGCACATTTTTTATTCGCGTAGCCTATAGCGATAGATTACTTCATTCGATTATTGCTTGTTGTCTCTTGCAATTTTTTGGTATTTTTAGCTTCATTAACTGCTTTACCAATTTATCATGCAACACCAGCTAAAGCACCGATTGCCGATGGTCCTGCGAATAATGTAATAGGAAATTGTAAACAACATCCTTGTTTAAGTAAAAGAATTACTATAGGGACTTGGATGTTTGTTTTTCCTCCTAAACTTTCTACCACGCGTACCGCCGTTGAAAGAGTAGACTTTATTGTGTCTGTGAAATTTCCGTTAGGTAATTTCTTTAGTTATTACCTTTATTAAATGTAATACATTTCCACCATTGTATACCGATTTCTTCTTCTGCTTGGATCAACGTTTGAACCCCATTCTTAATTTTCTCTCTCATTTCATTGTGGACCGTCTTCTTAAGCTGCGGTTCGTTCATTTAATGTTGAATCTGATCATTTAAAGCGTTCTCAAGCTTTTTCTTCTTAAATTTTGTCTACCTTATGTCTACTTGCTAAATCTCGGTAATCTTTGTAGGGAATATCGCGAAGTTTGTATTGAATATCTAATTGATTAATACCAGGGTCACCTCATGCGAGTCGTTTCTCTAAATTTGTACCAGGACCACAATACTGGTAACCACATAAATGCAATTCCACCGGAATTTTAGTGATTAGAGTATTCCTTAAACCACCTGCACCGTTTCGCTTCTTAGCTAACATTGTTTGCCTAGATGGATAAATCAAGGTATTTATACCTGAATGGAGATAAAAAATAAATTATAATGGTTAATATTTCTTTATTACGATAATATTTGTAAATGCTATACATTAAATAGACAGGATGATAATACAACATTTCCATTTCTCGTCACGATTTAAATGTATAGACTGGTATGGAACTGCTTTTCATCTATTTGTATAGACACATAAATCGCATTCAAGGTCAAGCATCACAAACTGTAGACCTGTATTACATGTCTGAAAATAGACAAAGGTTTATGAATTAAGTAGTATAACACAATTTGTAAATAAAATTACACTGTAAAATCACTCGCAACTATTTGACCTTGACTCAATTTAGCCAATACAAGAACCATTTAACCTTGACTTACTTTTTAGCAAAGACAAACTGTTATTCTTTTCCGATACCACGAAATGATTCTATTTTTATAGATTTCTAAGAATTGTAGTATTTTACTCCTAGAGGTCACTAAATGTTGACCTTGCAGAGCTTGACTCAATTTTAGGGAAAAAAATACCCTACACAGCCGCTCTTATGAAACATGACAATAGTAACCATTTCTCGTAATGTATGTAATAGACCACGCATACTAAATTAACCTTGAGCTACCTTTTAGCATAGATATTCTACTTGTTTCCATAAACTGATTCTATTTTTCTAGATTTCTAAGAATTGTAATATGATACCAATAAACTTTGACCTTTAAGAGCATGACTAAATTTAGCTAATAGACAACAACCTGTCATTCTACCTGTTTCCACGAACTGATTCTTTTTTTTTTTGAGAACCGAGTAACAAAACAAATGCGCAGGCCAGTCATTGATTAGGAATGCATATTTTGCTAGAACTGGTTAGATTTCCAAGAATTTAATCTTCAAGGAATGCCTATTTTCCAAGAATGTGACCTTCAAGACTTTCCCCCTCACGTTTCCATGAACTGCGTGAAGTCAATGAAGTTTGGACTTTCCCGTTTCCACGAACTGATTTTAGAAGTAATGTAATACCCTCAATAAGACTAAGACCTTGGGAGAGGTAAATAAACCATAACATTGAAGAGGGGGCGTAACCCGGTTTTAAAATTTTGCAATGCCTACCAACACGTGACCTTGAACATTTTTAAAATTTTAAATTCCCGCCAAAAGTGATCCAGAACCGGCCTAGTATATCTACTTAGGCATGCGCGTGCGTGTTTAAAACCTAGGAACGTCGTCTAAAATTTTAAGCGAGGTCGTATCTTTAATTAACAACCGATAATTTATTCCCAATAGACAAAGGGTTGGGTTTACATCAATCTGCTATTTTGCTTATTTTCGCTTTAATCTGCACGTGATTAAAGATTTGGAGTACAGACCTGCATCGTTTCTGATTACATGTTAATGGCACTAACTTTAGTGGGTTATAAACTATATTCACTGCTTCACACTATGTACACATGTACAGGGTGCGGTTACCACAACAGAAAATTGCCGCGTCGGCTTTGCGCTATGTATGTTGCGTAGGGAGACCTATTCTTTCAGCCAAAACACTCAACCAGATCGAGTCATGTTGAGTAAATACAGAAAAAGTTTACACAGTTAATCATCACAGGTGTTCTATGTGAACAAATACCTGAAATTGATACAAATTTGTCAGATTGTTGCGAAAATAGAATATTCGAACGGAAAGGTGAATAATGTTGTTAGTATTGGATTTTACGTGAAAAAATTTATGGGAAAATTACTTGTACTTATCAAAACTGTTATCAGAGTTAACCAAATTTATACCATCAGGCTTGTGCGAGCATAGAACGCTGACTCGGAGAGATCTCACCGTTCCAACTTTTAACAACTGGCACTGAAACACCGAACACCTTATGGAAATAAATTGTGCTTTATACTGTTTTACTAATTGAGTTACCGCTGTTGATCGAGCACAATTATTTGTTATTGTCAGTCTTATGTCGTCACTCAATTTTAACTTTTTAGCTAATGCCAACTGGCAAATTTGTGCCAGCCAATAATCTGTTGATCTCTTTAGAAAAACAATCTTTCATAGGTAATATATTTTGTTTGTTTTTTCAACAACTTTTTAAACAAGCTGTCCCAAAGCAAGTAAGTAGTAGACTTTTGATTTAGAAAGTACAGTAGTACTTGGTTGGATACATGTCTGGAGTGGTCAAGTTTGGGATCAGAAATTCAGTGCCTGCTAACGACTAACCTAATTTATGCGAAAATATGGTTTCTTACTCAATCCGATTAGTCAGTTCACTACTATTACTTACTTCCTCTTTAGAAAAACGTCAATAAACAATTTACACCTCTATTACGCCATTCCAATTCCCGTGGAGGGTAAAAGTAAAACTTTTTCACAATCCAAACGGTGTCTTGTCATCCCAAAATTTCATCACTCTTGAATATTTTTCATCTGTAAGCGCTGTTGAACTGGATCTGCCTCTCTTCGGACCAGTCTGCAATTGACGCCGTTTTTAATCTCTTGCGAATCATCTTTAAATTCAATTAATTAATAGAGTTATTTCTCAAGTATCTCGTATAACCATCAGTGTTGGTTATAATAATAAATAAATAATATGAGATGTAAACGGGTAACTTATGCTGGGTTCGTGCCAATAAGCCTATCGGGAGTGTATCTCAATTTTAATAATAATCGAAAATCAGTAAATTTTATCACTTTACATTTATTTAATGAAATTTGTTAACTACTGTAACACTCATGCTATCCAAATAATTATGGTAATTTTACAATTAAGGGTGCACAAAAGGAAATGAATATACGATCGTATAATCTCACATTTTTCACCGGCTTTCTTTTTTTTTTTTTTTAACTATGACAAATTAAATGGTACAGATCGTTAGTTTATTATAAATTTATAATTAACAAGTTGAACTTAAATATTACTTGTAATTTTTAAAGTGGAAAGTATGTAAAATGATAATTCAAAACTAAGCACAGTGATCAAATGCTATAAATTAAATTGAAAGTCAAACAAAACATAAAATCTCAGTTATACTGTTTGTAATTAAATTAACAAATATTTTGATTTGCGGAATAAAATGGAGAAACACTTATCTGTAGAAAGTTCCGCTTCCAGGTGTTATCCGACATTAACTATGAAAATTCCCAAGTATATTGTCCAGTTCTTAATATATATTTTGTTATTAATTAAGTAAAATTCGTCGTTGACCTTTCCAATGATAATCCTCTAACTACCAGCATGCTTTTCAAACAAACTTACACGACTATTATCATGTTTCCCAAGATTCTGGTAGCTTAGAAATTCAATATTTCGTATCAAATAAATCTGAGACGAGAAGTACGGACAAAAGCTAAAGGATTGTAATTAGTTTTGGGTAATTAAAAAAAATATGTAACTTACGCCTTGTTAAGAAGACCTTTCAATCAAAATGACTTAATTAAAGTTCACTAAACTCTTAATAATCAAATCCGCGATAATGCGAAGTAAACTTTGGTAATCGTAAACTCAACGTTTTCTTTAAAAAAATCGTCTTTTTTCCATATTTATTTAGACAACGCTCCTCATTTTTTTTGTAGTGCCTTCTTTATTGTCATTTTTTTTTATATGACTATTCTATCGTAAGTTGGCGTATGCATGTACAAAATTTAAATATTGACAATGTAATTGTGTGGAATGAAATCGTTACACTGCCCCCTACCAAGACAAAACCACGGTGGTGGGATACCTGTCTAAACGATGGGAAAATCGAAGTATGGACCATGTAAATTACTGAACTTACTACGTTTAGGTAAAGCAACCTATTGAGCAGACAAAATTAGACCAAAAAAATCCTAAATAACCTTAATCTATCTTAAACCTAATTTCTCATTCATACTTTAATATTAAAGAATTTGAAAGAACCTCACGAAAATTGGAAGTCATTCAAGGTAATTAAAACCGTAAACCGATACATATGTCCTTGAAGTCTTTTCTCCCTGGTGAACAATTATCACCTATATCCAATAGTCTACAGGAAGATACCGAGGGAACCTAGCCCAATAAATTGGTATTACGAAAATTGTGATGTGCAATAATTCATTGCAGTAGCCTTCGTCCGACACGAACTACAACTAATTATGTCAATCATGTTACTAGCGTAACTAACGATCAGAAATAAGTTAAGCAAAAATAAATCTTCGATCCTACAACGCATTTTGTTTAGTGTGTACATACTAGGATCTGCACACGTCTTCCAATCTAAAAAATTTTATCCGATGATCCTACTCGAAATCCTATACTAATCTAACTTAAATTAACCTATAATATTATCTTAAACTAATTAATCGGATTTTCGTCTGTGTAATAAGGCTTAAGGTCTTTTATGTGCCAAACTCCGATATCTTTACCGTCTTTGCTAAATAACCGATAAGTTAGATTTCCTGTAACTTCTCTAACGGTACACTTCTGGTATTTTGGAGCCAATTTTTTGTTGTAATCCTTACTGGCGTCTGACAGGGTGTAATTACGTTTCCAGACTGCCTCGCCTTTTTTAAATTTTAATGGTCTTTACGAAGATTATAAGACCTTGAATTTTTGTTATATGCCGCATGCAATTTTTTTTATTGTGTAATACAGATCAGAGAGCTGGTTAACGTCTTCTACTAACTTCTCGCGATTGTCAATAGATAATTCTTCTTCTTTCAAATTACTTAGTTTCCCATAATACGAACCAGAGATAGGCACAGATCTTCCAAAATTCAAGAAAGAAGGTGTAACCGGTAACATCGTGTACTGCATTTCTTATCGCATGAGCTATCTTATAAATCTCCACATCCCATAATTTGTGATTTTCTTTTACGTATGAACGAATAGCTGTTCCTATTACACGATTTACACGCTCAACAAAATTGACTTGGGGTGATAAGACGCATTATACCACACTTGTTGAACAGCGTATTGTTTCATAAACTTCTTAAATTCCAAACTAATGAACTGGGGACCGTTATCTATCATACATATTTGTGGGACGCCAAAATAAGGAAAACATCGTTCTCAAGAAACGTTATAATAGATTTAGCGGTAGCTCGACGGATAGCTCGTACAAGAGTAAATTTAGTAAACCAATCTGTAACCACTAATAGCATTGTGTTTCCGTTTCCTGAACGTGGAAAAGGACCCATAAGATCAATAGATAGACACTGGAAAGGGAAACTAACTTTTTTCTCTTTTCCCATAAATCCTGGTCTAGCAAAATTGGAAGATTTGCTGGCAGCACATATCTCGCATCGTTTTACATGTCTAATAACATCAATCTTCATCTTTGGCCAGTAATATTGCTCACATAGTTTGTTGAATGTTTTAGTAATACCAAAATGAGCCGATATAGGGTCATCATGAAATGTTTTTATTAGTTCGCTTCTCCGTGAACTAGGCACAACTTGCTTCCATTCAATTAAGTTCGACGTAATATTATGTTTATTAGGCACCAACTTATAAAGTCTATGTTCATCTATTCGCCAGTCAGGATATTTATGGGGATCTTCGATTACTTTCGTTAACGTTTTCTTATACCATGCATCGAGATCGCACTCTTCTAGTTGTAAGGAAGAAATTTCAACTGGAGCTCTAGACAAGGCATCAGGAACCAGGTTATGCTTTCCTTTTCTATGTTTGATGTCAAACGTATATTGAGACATTTTACGCTCCATCTGGCTAATCGCCCCGTGGGTTCTTTAATGTTGTTCAACCATAGCAGATGTAATGATCTGTATAGACAGTGAAGTGAGTACCCTCAATGTATCCTCGAAACTTTTCTATGGCGAATAAAACTGCAAGATACTCTCTCTGTCACTGAGTAATTTCGCTCCGCCTTGCTTAACGTTCGAGAGGCGTAAGCAATTATCTTTCTTCGTCACCTTCTCCTTGACTCAAAATACTACCAACGCCGTAATTAGAAGCGTCGCATTGCAGAATAAAAGGTTTACTAAAATCCGGGCTTGACAAAATGGGCGAATAAGTCAGTAAAGACTTTATCCTAACAAATGCTTGTTCAGCTTCCTCATTCCATTCAATAGGTTGGCTCTTGAATTTTCCTTTGATAAGATTAGAAATGGGTGCAACGACTGTGGAAAAGTTGGGAACAAATCTGCAAACCAAGAACTCATACCAAGAAATCGCTTTATTTCGGTTACTGTTTTTGGACGGGGATATTCAGTAATAGCCTCAATCTTCTTGGGATCCGTGTGTAATCCATCCTTATCAACAACATAGCCCAAGTAGGTTAAAGAGGGTTTACAAAACTCACACTTATCGAAATTGATGTTAGGTTGGCGTTTTTAATCGAAAATAAATCTCCTTCAGCATGTTAATATGCTCATCAAAAGTGGAAGAGACTAAAATTATGTCATCAAGGTAAACAAACAGGTTTTCTCCTATTAAAGGTCCGAATATCAGGTCCATAAGACGTTGTTGCGTCGCGGGTGCATTTACAATACCGAAAGGCATGACAGTATATTCAAATAGTCCACGTCGAGGTACAGTGAATGCCGTTTTTTCGCACGAATCAGCGTGAAGAGGGATTTGGTAGAATGCTTGCTTAAGATCGATAGAACTAATATATTTGGCATCCCTTAATTTATCCAGAATAGAAGAAAGATAGGGAAGCGGGTACGCGTCTTTTTTAGTAACGGCATTTAGTTTCCTACCGTCGAAACAAAGGCGATAATTTCCATCTTTCTTTTTTACTAACAGCATAGGCGAAGACCAAGGTGACGTAGAAGGACGTATCGTTCCCATCGATAACATTTTATCGATCTCTCTGTCAGCATGAACTTGCATAGCCGGTGATAAAGGGAAGTATCGCTGTTTTATAGGACAGGCGTCGCCAGTATCTATTTTATGTATTATTTTATTTGTTTTGCCCAAAATTGGACAGGAAATTTCTCTGAATAATTCGACGGTGTGTGAAAGAATAATTGACTGTTTAGGGTCCAAATCTTCAATCCCCTGAACATTTTGTAAAGAGAATGATTCTGAAACAAAGAAACTGTCTCGAGAAAAATCTGTTTTTATACCGAAACTGTAACAAAAATCTATACCAAGAATCAGACTAGCTTCTATACTATCGGAAACAAGTGCATCTATAGTTCTAGTCACATCTTCAATAGTGATGGGTAACTTAACGGTTCCCAAAACATTTTGGTATTGACCATCAGCGGTTTTAACGATTTGGTACCGAAAGTTCTTATTAAACGGAGGTCATATTCTTAATTAAGAAAATACCTAACTTCCTAAAATTGTTTGGTTTGACCAGAATCAAAAGAGATTTTATTTGAGTTTGAAAAATGCTAACAGTCACGTAAGGGCGATTATCATTATTTGTATGGGAAAACATTGTAGAAATTGTGACAGGTTGTTTATAAAATTCATATACAGTTTTTAACCAAAAGTTCCATTGTATACTATCAGTCTGTAGATGTTCATCAGTAGGAGTAAAGACGAAAGACTTCCTCCCTTTACAAGTTTTTTGGGTTACAACGAGGACATTTTGAAAAGTAAGCATCGGATGTCCACAAACGAAACAGAAAACTTTCTTTTCTTCGGAAAGGCAGGTTCTGAACGTATGCCCTTTGTCTTGGCAGTTCCAGCAGACTAATTCGGTTGACTTATTAAAATATCTTTTAGCGGGTAAGAATTTTAGGTCCTGACACGTTAGTTTTGGAGATGCTACTTTGGTCGCGCAAACCTCAGTTTTTAGAACTCATAGCAGGTTTGTACATTAAATCTGGTTCTAATTGAATGTAGCTGGCAATAGAAGTTGCGGTAGGCGTTTTGTAGTTTTGTTTCCTCTAACCTTTGCACAAAGAAATTAATTGGTCAAAAGAAATAATATTGGTTAAAGCCAACTTACGATAGAATGTCATAAAAAAAAAAAAAAAAAAAAAAAGAAAGCCGGTGAAAATGTGAGATTATACGATCGTATATTCATTTCTTTGTGCATTAATTGTAAAATTACCATAATTATTTGGATAGCATGAGTGTTACAGTAATTAACAAATTTCATTAAATAAATGTAAAGTGATAAATTTACTGATTTTCGATTATTATTAAAATTGAGATACACTGATAGGCTTATTGGCACGAACCCAGCATAAGTTACCCGTTTACATCTCATATTATTTATTTATTATTATAACCACACTGATGGTTATAAAGTGGCGCAAAACAACGTGAGTCGATTTTTGGAGTGATCTCGATGTAAATGTTTCTTTGAATTCAAATAATACATACTTACCATTTAATTTTTAAGAATTTCATCATGAATGTTAACGCGTTAAGAGCGGATGAATTATCTTATGAACTTCGGTGGAGAAATATTAATCTGAGGTATGAATGTCGATGCAAAACGTAGATTTCTGCTAAAATTGCACTAGAAAAATTAATGTTTCTTTAATTGCATCTTATACACCGTTGTCTTTGATATAACACTAGAACTCGATGTTTGCGACAAAAAGTGAGTGAATTAGGTCGTTAGTAAATAATTATATTCAGTCTCCGAATATTTCTGAATCAGTAAGTTAAATACCAGACTATCTCATATTTTACTCGTTTAAACAGATTAGAACCTCTGATGATAATCTTCAACAAGAACATACCAAAATATGTTCAGAATGCCTTGATTTAATTGAACTCTTAAATAATACGGCAGAAAACCTTGATGATAATAGTGACCGGATAGTATTCGCATTTCTCAGGATTACTTACAAATGAAATCCTCTCGCGAACTCTACTACCGCTAGAACACGTGTATCATTTTCCGACCTATTAGTCAACAATACCCTCCTGGCAAGAATGATTACCTAACGTTCATCACCTTCTCATAATGAAGCATTACCTGACCTTCATAATTTGCCAAGAACTAGATCGTGCAATTTCCGCATAATATTTTTATAGATCGGATGCTGTTAAGTCAATTCCAGTGTGCAAGTGAATTTAACTTTAGCGATACATCCGTAACTGGTGTTAATTCATTTTTACAAAGAGTGGAGGAGCTGAGAGTTGCGAAACGTTTCAACTTCACAACTTTCGATAGTGCAGTTGATTTATTTTCAGGATCAGGTTTAGTTTGGTTTAGCAATTGTAACCGAGTTAATACTTGAACAATTAGTGAATAAACTCGCTCAGATTTCCTCAATTGATTTCGATGAAGTATTGTGGACGAGATTAAACGTCGTAAGCAAGGTTCAGATGAGGCCTACAATTTTCTAGCCGCTATGGTTAACTTATTTGATAGATTACAGGAACATCCTACGGAACACAAACAACTTAGGTATATTCTTCGCAATCTACAACTTATTATGCAACTCAGTTAGCTTTAAAATATTATTTCTTTTGACCAATAATTTCTTTTGTGCAAAAGGTTAGAGGAAACAAAACTACAAAACGCCCGCTACCGCAACTTCTATTGCCAGCTACATTCAATTAGAACCAGATTTAATGTACAAACCTGCTATGAGTTCTAAAAACTGAGGTTTGCGCGACCAAAGTAGCATCTCCAAAAACTAACGTGTCAGGACCTAAAAATTAGCTAAAAGATATTTTAATAGAGTCAACCCGAATTAGTCTGCTGAACTGCCAAGACAAAGGGCATACGTTCAGAACCTGCCTTTCGAAGAAAAGAAAGTTTTCTGTTTCGTTTGTGGACATCCGATGCTTACTTTTCAAAATGTCCTCGTTGTAACCAAAAACTTGAAGGAAAAGTCTTTCGGTCGCTTTACTCCTACTGATGAACATCTCAGACTGATAGTATACAATGAACTTTTGTTAAAACTGTAACACTCATGCTATCCAAATAATTATGGTAATTTTACAATTAAGGTGCACAAAAGAAATGAATATACGATCGTATAATCTCACATTTTCACCGGCTTTTTTTTTTTTTAACTATGACAATTAAATGGTACAGATCGTTAGTTTATTATAAATTTATAATTAACAAGTTGAACTTAAATATTACTTGTAATTTTAAAGTGGAAAGTATGTAAAATGATAATTCAAAACTAAGCACAGTGATCAAAACTATAAATTAAATTGAAAGTCAAACAAAACATAAAATCTCAGTTATACTGTTTGTAATTAAATTAACAAATATTTTGATTTGCGGAATAAAATGGAGAAACACTTATCTGTAGAAAGTTCCGCTTCCAGGTGTTATCCGACATTAACTATGAAAATTCCCAAGTATATTGTCCAGTTCTTAATATATATTTTGTTATTAATTAAGTAAAATTCGTCGTTGACCTTTCCAATGATAATCCTCTAACTACCAGCATGCTTTTCAAACAAACTTACACGACTATTATCATGTTTCCCAAGATTCTGGTAGCTTAGAAATTCAATATTTCGTATCAAATAAATCTGAGACGAGAAGTACGGACAAAAGCTAAAGGATTGTAATTAGTTTTGGGTAATTAAAAAAATATGTAACTTACGCCTTGTTAAGAAGACCTTTCAATCAAAATGACTTAATTAAAGTTCACTAAACTCTTAATAATCAAATCCGCGATAATGCGAAGTAAACTTTGGTAATCGTAAACTCAACGTTTTCTTTAAAAAAATCGTCTTTTTTCCATATTTATTTAGACAACGCTCCTCATTTTTTTTGTAGTGCCTTCTTTATTGTCATTTTTTTTATATGACTATTCTATCGTAAGTTGGCGTATGCATGTACAAAATTTAAATATTGACAATGTAATTGTGTGGAATGAAATCGTTACACTCGGTTCGATTAAATTTTTGTTAAAATGTATTTATAAACAAAAATATTATATACAAGGTAAAAACACTTTTTGGACATCTCGAACCCATTAGTTTTACTAAAGGAAATTAAATACGGAGCGATCACAAATACCCGACACAGCCGCTCTTATGAAACATGACGTTAGTAACCATTTCACGCAATACGAATGATAGTACATCATTACTAACCTTGTCATAATTGTAGTATTACCCATAATAGTTAATAGAGGTAATGATGACAGAAGAATTCATTTTGATTTTATAGTTTATTGCCCGATAAAATCCTTTTATTAAGAAAATGTGCAATGATATCAAGAATCATTGATACAGCCGATCTTATGAAACATGAGGTTAGTCACAATTTGCTGCAACATATGTAATAATGCGCCCATACTAAATAACCTCAAAATTGACATTTGACGCTTAATGTTTAGGAGTGCCCAGATTATTCAAAACTATACAAAGAACAAAAAGCAAATTGAAACATGATTTAATTTATTTTACAAATTGTTGCTTACAATAATTGCAAAAAGTAAACATACTCTTTTTAAAGAAAAATTCAATTCTAAGCAAGCTATTATTACGCTTTTCATAGGAACCTAAATAAACCATAAAAATTAATTAATGAATTGAAGAATGTGTGAAATATAAAATTAATATAGCCTGCTTGACAAATGATAAGAAACCGTCATTTGCATTAATGTGTTTAATAACTTAAGCAGAATTTGATATTATTCTGCTTAAAAATTATTAATTTATATTATAAAAAATAGAAAATCTTGCTGGGTCGGTTTCTATAATATTTATTCCATTTCCACAATAAAAAAATTATCGAGCCTACATTTTTAGAATCTCTAGATTGCATAATATGTGTAAGTAAGAAGCAAGGCTTAATTTTTTTGTGCTGCTATCACTAGGTACTTGCTAATAGAAGTTTACGCATGCACACTGGCTATAGTAGGTTTCTTTTTTTACTTATCGTAGTGCGAATTTGCCAAAAAATATTTTAAATGCAGAAGTTTGGTTCTTTTATAAGAAACGTAGTTCTAATCAAGTTTATATGAAAGAAAAGAAAATGATCAATTATTTTGAGAAGTTTAACTTTCTCGGAAAGCATTGGTAGTCAATAAACACATAAAACGTGTACTTCCTTTATTGCTTAAATACAGACCGGAATACAAAGTAAGGTGTTTAAATGAGATGAAAGATTTCGAATAATAAAAATGGAAATCAAATCGTTGTTGCTATTATCTATACTACACAACATAGACAAAGATTGAACTCAACCTCTATTCGTTCGTTTCACCACGTTTACAGTTAGGCTTAATACTATCTATTGCATTAAATTGTCAATAGCTTTTTGTAAGGCATTTTTACAGTTTTATCATTGAACAGAGCAAAGGTGCCTGTTATATTTCAAGAAATGGGGTTGTCAAAATTAATTCAAATTTAACAGTACAGATGTCTCTATGAGCTAGAACATTTGTAATTTTAGATTCTCATAAATACAGGAATCTGTTAAATAAAAATGTGAACTTTACAGACTTAACCGACCTCTTTCTAAATAAATAAAGGACGTGGCTGCAGTCCCGTAAGTCGGACTGTGACGGAAAAGTTAAAATCCTGCAAGGTAGTGGTTTCCAGTTTGTGTTGCATGCACATAATATAATGCTCTATATTGTGTTATTGCTTATGTTTATAAAATCCGCACTAAACTTTTCGTGTTGGTATAATTATTCCGTTTTAAGAATCATAAGATATAAACTAATAATACCCAATATGAATTCTATTCTGGAAATTAACAAAGCCTTCCCTTGTTATAAGGATCTTCAATCTGACCGCGTGTCTTCTTTAAAGTGTTGTTTCTCCGTTGTGCTTGGAGTTACGGTGTTGGGGTATTATGACTTTTTCTAGATTTTTATGTACTTTTAGAATATAAAAAAAATATATTATAGTTATTAATGATACTAGTTCGATATGAACGTCATAATGAAACGCGTGTAAAGTTAAACCCCGAGGCGTTAGCCGAGTGGTTTATTTACACAAGTTTCATTACAAGTTCATATCGAACGTATCATTCAAAATTTAATCTACGCCAGTCCAAATAGATTTTCTTTGCATAGATTCGATTTGTTTACAATATCAGAAACGTTTTTGTAAATAAAAATTCAAAATTATTAAGTGCCCATATTAATCGATGTTATAGTAACCGCGCT
Source organism: Vesta saturnalis (assembly GCA_036346205.1). Classification (NCBI taxonomy): domain Eukaryota; kingdom Metazoa; phylum Arthropoda; class Insecta; order Coleoptera; family Lampyridae; genus Vesta; species Vesta saturnalis. The sequence continues at coordinate 901,611 of JARFJB010002147.1, read as the reverse complement.
TGTCGATTGTTGCAATTTTTACGTTGACAACGTCATTATTTGCGTTCAATTTTGTGCTTTACATGAGTTTCACGCACTGATGGACTGAATTTAACAAATTGTACAGACTTTATAATTAATGTTTACAATAAATAAATGTTGGTAAAGATTTTATAATGAAGTAAAAGTTGTAACCAACTTTCTTTTTGCCTGTTTTTTATTTTAAAATTTGCGTGTTATTATGAGTTCATAATGACACTGGGTGCTATTATGAAGGCCATAATGACACCCAAATGAAGATGACAAATATGTCTTAATGACACTGGCGTAGATTAAGAAAATTAAGCTATCTTAGAGTTTTTTTGTAGCATTTGTATAACTGCCGGAACCATCATTTTGACCGTTTATATATTCATGATCAGTTTCGAGGTTGTATAACAAAAATAATTACAACGTTGAGATAAAATAAATTATTTTACTATTATTGTGGTAATTTTTAGGAGTTTACTGCAAGTCAAAACTTGTTTAGTCGTATCCGAAATTATTAATAATCTTCGCTATTTTTTTTTGCCTAAATGCCCGAGATATGAAAAATGGAAGTTACTTGTTTCTATATATTCAAGTACTTTGAGATTTCAAATTAGTAGCAAGTGAACGTTCTTGTGAGATACTTCTGTACTTATTACGGGGTTAATTTCGTAGTAAAAAAAATGTAGTCGTCTCGCGGTTTTACACAGCAACAGGCGTTAGATTATCTTGCGGAGTTGGAAAACTGAATCCGAAAAAGCAAATAACCACTCTAAAGATGGTGAAAGTGTTGAAGCTGTTCCTGTTGATGACAAAAGTAGTGAACAAAGTGAAGAATCTGATGTCAGCGTAAATAATGTAACTTCTGACCCTTGTGCATCTAACGAAATTAGTGATGACGTTGAACACCATCCAAAATGAAAAAATTACATGCATTTACCTGTGGGGACTAAACAATCATCCAAATCTAATGATATATGGGAAGTTGTGGAATCAAGTGGACCTTATGTTGGCCGTATAGTTCAAAGAAATGTTATGCGAAATACTCCTGGACCAACTCATTTGCAAAAATAAATGTGTTTGCTAACTCTGTGCTAAGTGCATTTCGATTGTTTATAGATAACGCAACGCTAAAACACATTCAGAAATGTACTGAAATTGAAATTTAATGACAACTAGGAGATGATACAAACTGGTCATTGATTCTTCAAAAACTTGACGCTTGTCTTGCAATATTGCTAGCTCGTGGAGCTTAGGACGCAAGAACATTACAGCTTGATAGTTTATAGTCTGTTACTTGGGGACCGCAATTTTTTCGTGAGGCTATGTTGCGCAATCGGTTTCGTAAAATCATAAAATTTTTAAGATTTGATATTCGATCGACACGAAAAGAACGTCTAGTCAGTGATAACTTTGCTTTAGCGTCCGAAATATGGGATAAATTTATTAGTAACTGTAAAGCTTGCTATGTTCCAGGAGCAAACATTACAGTAGACGAACAACTGTTTCTTACTAAGGCTAGATCCAGATTTACACAATATATGGCGAATAATCCTGATAAACATGGTGTAAAATTTTGGCTAGCTGTAGATACGAATTCTAAATATCTCCTGAATAGTTTTCCTTATTTAGGAGAAGATTATATGCGTCTTAACAACCAACCCTTTCCTAAGTATGGGTGAAATGTTACTACCCGCAACTTTTTTACCAGCCAAAAGTTAGCAATAATGCTGGCAAAAAAGAACACAACAATAGTAGGAACAATGAACCGAGCAAGAAGGGAATTACCAATTTGTACCAAGAATAAAAGGGCAGAGTTATACTCATATACCACAGTAATGAAAAATGACAAAAATACCTTGACAATTTATCAGAGTAAAGTTAATAAAAATGTCATATTGCTAAGTAGGCTACATCGAACTGTGTCTATAGATGATGGCAAAAAGAGGAAACCTGAGACAGTGTTGTATTACAATGAGACCAAGTTTTGGGTAGATGTGTAGGGCCAAATGGGTAGAAAATATTCTACGAAAGCTGGTCCACCTAGATGGCTAGTTCATGTGTTTTACAATGTTTTAGATCTTGCCGGAATCAACGCCTGGATACTTTATAAGGAAATCATACGCAGTAAAATAAAAAGAAGAGACTTTATTTTCACTCTAGCTGAGGAATTAAGAAAAGGGTTTTTCGATTCAAAACAAGATTCTGGTGCAAGTACCAGCACATCTGATACTACGAAACCTAAAAAACGTTATCAGGGCCATATTAAAAAATGACCGCTATTTTTTTGAACTGTAGAGCGTAATGCAGCATGTAAAACTGTACTGAATTCTAAATGTATTAGAATCAATTTGATTTTTATTTAATTAAAATGAATATTTACCTAAAATGTGTTTTCTTATGTTTTTTTCTCAATGATGTGTAAAATATATAACGAATATATTTCAAAATTACGTTTCTTGTCCAGAAGTCAAAATGACCGGCCACGAAAGTTTTAGGTATTTACAATAACCGGCGGTGGTAGTGTTAAGAGAGATTCGAAAACCCTGAAAAGTTTTGAGTTTCATGCAATGTAGCAAGAGCTACACTATTATGAATTCAAGTACTCTTGCATACATGGTCGACAAGGATTTCGACTAACAAACAGGGAACAAAAGTTCTTTAACTTTGAAACAAGTGTGAAGTTAGTATTAATTATTAAATATTTTATGCCATGTGTACATACAGCTGTATAAATATGGCATCACTGATTTTATAGGTGTTGGAGTCATTTTATTTGAAAGCATAAATAATTGAAAGGCAAGTGGAACAATATAATTATAATTATATTTTTGATTTTTTACCTATTCTAGATTTAAGTAAATAAACATGAAGTGAGAAGAGACATCTGTAGTAGTGTTGGATAAATTCACAAGCGAAATACAAACTATACTAAAGCAATTCCTAAATACAACAAGGTTGATTTGTGTTTCTTGCACTGCAGATTTTTCAGAGAGAAATAACAGCTGCACAATTAGACAAAATTGTTTACCATACGTCAATAGACTAATCTAAATATGACTATGATAGTAGACTGGAGCCAGCTTCCCCCACTAGTGTTAATAGGGATCTCCAAGGCCCTCTCCCACGTACCCACGCCCACTTTCATCTGGTTTGGCATACGCATATAGCGGCATGCGCGGTGTGAGTAGGAGGCTACGAGTAGGCTCCGTCTACTGGTTTTTATTGGTTTTAGACTCTGTTTTCCGATTGGAGGGCTTTGTTGTACCATACGGTTGTACTACAACTTAGCACCATCAGGTGGGGCTCCGCTGCTGTCCCATTTACGATACTTAGCGCTTCATGTGAGCCTTTTTTTCTAACGGCTGGTTCTGCGTTCTGGAAAGGGGCCCCTTTATGTACGGAGGTAAAACCTAAAATTTAGATTAGTATTTGAATAATGGGGGACCCATACCATCTCATAGGAAATCGCTGGGGTTCCGGAAGTTGACCTAGGGTCTTAGACCCTTGTCCGGGTCCACTTTTATATTTATTATAGCAGGAAAACTTAAAATTTGGATTAGTATTCTAAAAATAGTGGTCCCACACTATCCCATAGGCATATGTTAGCACACCTAAGCTTGCTACAGATCCTTATCAACCATTATAATTATATATATTTAATAATGTTTTTCCAATGAGTTAATTATGGATCTTAAAACAAGTTTCAACGTCTCAGGTTATCCACCTCTCTCGTCCTCTTAACGGGTTAACCATTTGTCTCTCTTGGATTATGAGTAAATGTAGGCACCTCTTATATAATTCGAAGTTAACATACAATTTTCAAAATCACCCTGTAGTATATTTATTTCACATCTATTTCAATGTGATTTCATGTCATCGTGGAGCCACAGCCTGGCAGCAAGCAGGAGCCGCAGAACATCAGAAATAACACAAATAACAGTAGAATAACGAAGAATCCAGGACTACGCCAACACTAGGAGCAGCGTCTGACAGCAGAAACTGCTGGTAAAAGCTTCTTTATTATTTTATTAATTTTAATTTGGTTCATTTTAACATTTTTTTTTCCTCCTTTTCTATTAGGTCTCTGATTTCCAACCCTCTTTCGTCGGGGTGTGAGGCTGCATCTCGGCGGAGACCCAGCCTTCCGAAAAACGATTTTCGTTTTATTATTTTATCTCCGTAAATGTTTGTTACTAACAGCAGTCGTATTGGTAAAGCACGTTCGCCACCGTGCAACACTCAAGGTTGCATCTCCAATCCCCGACGTCGCCCGTCCACCTACAACAGATGCCACACATACTCACACACCCTCGTCTCGCCAACATTCCCCGTTCCCAGTCAGTCGCCTCATTTATTTTTACCTCACCCACACACTTACATTTCTACACCACAAAACCTACTCATAAACCCAGTAAGCCATCACCAACACAAAAACCCGACGTGCTACAGACATCCGCCCAAGCACCTTTACCTGCCGCGATTCCTACACCCGCTTCTCCCAATCCGAATCCTACCCGCACTCAATCCTAGACATATTGCATCCGAAATATTTCCAAGTCGATCACTACCCAGAAATCGCTATTTAATTCTTTAAAATCCCTTAACCCTCCCTGATTGAACTTAACAATCAACAATAACCACACCTGTCTCCTAGAGACCTTCTCTCCCTTGCCCTTGCTCCAACCGTTACGTATCCTCTTCCTACAAATCCTCCGCTAACCCAAATTGTAACAACTGAGGGGAATCACACCCTTTCTACTCCTTTAAGTGCCGGAAGCGACGGGGTGGCAACCCTTGAACCCATCCCGTCTTCCGACGGGTCCGACTCGGAATAGTCGGACCTCAAACCCAGTCCTCGCACCGAACCCCTTTCCACTAAAAACTTCCTCAATGTACTCATCCACACCCTTCTCAGTATCCCTCTTAAAACCGCTTACACGAACACAACAAACACATTCTTTCAATTACGGAAACGAAGCTCACAAACAGATGCACACTTAACTTTAACACATATCAAACCTTCCTAAGCAATAGTCACCAAGGAACGGCCCTCGTAATTAAAACTGCTTCCCATCCATATCCTTTCAACTTCCTTCGCACCTACAGCATCTCAAATGCGTTGCTGTGACGGCCGGCCGTTTTCTCATAATACAACCCGCCCGGCTAAAACACCCTATTCGATGACTTTGTAGTTTACGCCTCTAGTTCCCTAATGCAGTCATCCTAGGTAATTTGAATGCCCGCCCAATTCAGTGACTGCAGAAACAATGGCAACGGTATCAGGCTATCATCAGCTTTGTTACTGTTGCTGCTTTTGTGAGTCGCCAACACACAGCCAACGTATTTCGAACACCAAGGTGTCTCAATAATAGACCATATCATTGTTTCAGGACCCATAGCACACTATTTACATCGTGATTGATTTTTGGGCACCACGATCACTTCAGATCATCTACAACTATTGGTCAAAACTTCATTTTGTCCAGTTCCCCCAGCACCTCCTCAATATACAGCCATTAAATATTTTTCAAAAGCAGACTGAAATGTGTTCTCCGAACGGAACACATTCAACTGCCCAAGATCCCGAAAGAGCCATTAGAGACCTAACTTCTGTAAATACGGAAGCGGTCGATATCTCAGTCCATTTGAAGTACATCGATATTTTGGGCAAACCGCTCCCACGGCACATCGTGAACTGCATCAAGGAGAAAAGACGAATCTATTGTCAATTCCAGGGTCCCGGCTCTCAAAACCGACGACAATCGCACTAAAATCTTAATCAAGAAAGAAGCAAACGAACACGCCGAAGACTCCTGGACCAAAGCCACCTCCCAGCTAGACTATAGAAACGAGAAACTCTTCTGACAGCAGTTTTATAGACTGGCCAGAAGTAAAGTAAACCCTAAATCCCACCTAACCGACCCAAATGGAAACCCGGTCTCCTCCGACTAAGGAAAGGCCGACTTCTTTGGTCTCCACCTCCAATCCATTTTCCGATCCCAAGATCCCCAGTTCGACAACCAGTTCAAGCTACTCCTCGAGAGTCGCCTTGAAGAATTACATACCCTTAATCTTCCCGAAATCCATCTCGATAAAGAGAATCACTTCTATGCCTCCATCACTCCTGCCCAGGTCAACGCGTACTTTAAAAAAGGAAGAAATTCAGCCCCAGGTTATGAGGGCCTAAATCGTAAATTCCTCCAGCACCTATCCGACGCCGCCCTCCGATTACTCTCCGACATTTACGACAAATGCGTAATCCTATCCCACTTCCCGACGGACTGAAAATCGACTTCCACACCTACCTAACCACACCGTCCTCCTATAGACCCATCTCCCTCCTGAATTCCCTCGGAAAACGCTTTGAGCAGATTCTAGCCAGGCGATTCAGGTAGCACTTTGAATTCAACACCTTCCCAACATCCAATTCGGCTTCCGTCCCAACCGAACGTGTGACGATCTCTTGTTGGAGCTGCTTACGGAACCACCAGAGCATTCAATCACAAGCAATGCAACTTGGACATTAAGCAAGCATTGGTACGCCGGTCTCCTACACAAAATTCACAACCCCAACATACCCAACGACTGCTCCAAACTGTTACTCTCGTACCTGCCTAAGTGGTTTATTAATGTTACAGATTGAGGAGTCCTTATTGTTGTAAGTTATTTAGTAGTACTTTAAATGATTTATTATTATTGTACAGATTTATGATTATTATGACCTGGTTATGATTATTGAAAGTTAGTTTGTATTTTGATGGAAAATTGATCTTTTTATGCATATTTCGGCCTGTAGGAAATAAAGATCTGTGTTGCACGACCAGTACATCTTTGCCTAACGTATGTTAGTGTCAAGTATCAGTAATTTACCCGTCCCCTTTTAGGTCAGCGTTTCGACTCTTTATTTTAACTGTGACCATATCTTTAATTGTGCCTTGGTCCATTTCTTGAGTTGAGGGCTACAAAAGAGCAAATCATTTGGTACTCTTTTTAAATTTTTATTGTACTTCTACACCGACTGCACGCCCAGTGATCCAAATACTTTACAAAACGGTTGAGCTGCCGGTTATCTGAATAGGGGTTACGGCACACATCCTAGTTTAGACATGAGTACGTTTGTGCACGTGACACACCTTGTCATTACTAATAAAGTAGTAAAAGTTCAGTTGAGAATAAATAAAAGTCTAATAATTGAAGTATAATTATGTATATCACTGAAAATGTATTACCGAATATAAATAACATATCTCTGTCGGTATATAGATTTAAATTTAATGTCCTGATTGAAATTTTAATGTCATTAACTCATGATCCGACTAGAAACCGAGACAGGCCACAGAAAGGAAGTTTAACTGCTATTGTATTGTCAAAAAAAAATTAGTACCTCCTGACATGACAACCATGCCACCTAGCAACTTTATAACTCTGTACATAAGATAATGGATATCTATCAGGCTCCTCTTATTCTAACAGTCTTAGGAAAGTGATACCTGAGTAGTTGAAATGGCGTGGTGTAACAACCTTTTTTTGTGGTTGTATTAAAAAGTACATTAATTTAAGAATCGTTCATTTATTTGGCGTAATATTAGAAAAGTTTTTAATTATTAATATGTAGAATTGAGAAAGGCAACTTAAATTGCATTTCCTAGAACAAATCTTTTGGGTGTAATATTACATAAATAGTTATAGTTCCCTTTCTTTTAAAAATTGGACTCCGATCATTGTATTTCGCGCAATGCGTGACAACTTCTTGAGGGGGGGCACTTACAGAAGCAATTCGGAAAGCCGCTATTTTTTCTTCACTTGCTGCTGAATGTTAAAGCAGAAGACATTGTTATAATGGTTTTTACTTAATTTTTATATTTGGTGCCATCAGATTTTGGTGGTAAGTTATTTTTTAATTCATTATATTTAAAGCTAAAGCATTTGCTCTTTCCAGGCACTCACGTACACTCATTATAGTACTTATATTATTCCCTTATACTCACTTAAGGCACTTATTTACTTACTTACTTACTCATACTTATATTTTATATTTTAAATGGCTCTTAAGTTACTTATTTACATAAGTTCCTCTTCATTCAAATAATATCATCTTAAAATGCAATTTTAATAAAATAAAACATCAAGAATACAATAAGTTTAGTGGATTGAAAATTTCTACAAATACATGGTTGATCGCGTTGTTACAAGAATACGCAAGGAAGATTTAGAAACGCTTTCATACTGGTTGACCATTCCGCATCCATAATTAAACACTGGAAGCTGTCTATAAGAAAATCATTATACTGAGGTATTTATGTGGTGATTTTATATTTTTAAGCTTAGCTTTAAATCCTTTTTCTTTCCTCTCCTTAACCATCCATATATTGGGTAAATAAACTTAATTGCACATTGTTAATTTTTGATATTTATAAGTTTTTATTGTTCATTATTTAGGTTTTGTTATTCCTATGACAAAGATAACATGGCGCTCGAGAATTCATTTAATTAGATATTTTTTTTATAATTTTTTACATTGTTTTTTTTATTAATTAGAGAAAGGAAAATAATTAAGCAGGTGAGAAACAAGCCGCATTTCATGTGTGTTAACAAGTCAATATAGTAGAACCCTCCCTATATTTAATCAACCGATTGTGGACGAGACGGCATATAATTAGTGGTTTTTTTTTTTTTTTTTTTTTTTTTATTGTCAGATAATTTCTATTTACAATCTGCTCGTAGAGCAATTAGCAAATTATTTACATATGTATATATATGTGATTGACAATGGAAGCAGGCGTTCATTAACGTAGCTTCAAGTGCAACTAGCGCATCATTGCGCTTTACAATTGAATAACTTTGAGGGTCTATTTATTTGTTCTAAAATCTATTCGGCAAATCTATAGTGTAATGTCGCTTTAGTCTGTGGTTTTGAACATGATTGTTTACTAAATTTAAAGCTAGGGTGTTCGGATGAAATTCTAACTTAGCAATGTAGTTTTCACTAACTTTCACTATCTCTTCTTTCACTGTATGCACTTTGAGGTCATTGTAAATTTCTGCATTACTTATATAATAAGGTGCATTGATGATGGTCCGAAGTGTTTTCGTTTGTAGCGTTCGATTATGGCAAGGTTAGAGGATGAGGCAGTACAGAGTTGAATTCCGTAGAGCCATACGGGTTTGAAAATGACTTTATAGATTAAGAGCTTGTTGTGAGGAGAGAGTTGAGAGTGTCTACCCAGCAGCCAGTAGTATTTACTAAATTGCAAATTGAGTTGCTTACGTTTAGACCATATGTGGGTCCGCCAGGTTAAACCCGATCTAAATGTATACCAAGGTATCTTGCACTCTCCGATTGTGATACAAGTTTCCCATTGATGCTGATTGGCGGACAAGTATTTCTGCGCTTGGTGTATGTAACATGTACAGATTTGGCTTCGTTAATCTTGATACGCCATCGTTTAAACCAATCTTGAATGGTGTTGAGGTGCATTTGCAATTTTGTTGAAGCCCTTACAGGATTCTCGTCTGTAGCCAGTAGCGCAGTGTCATCAGCAAAGGTTGCACTTGTAACATATTCGCAGGTTGGTAGATCGGCTGTGTATATTAAGTATAGTACTGGCCCCAAAACACTCCATTGGGAACTCCCGAGCTAGGGGATTAGATTGTAACCACTTCTTCGTGTTTGACTTGAAAGAGTCTGTTGTGCAGGTAGGAACGTAATGTCAGGTACATGTTGTCCGGCAAACACTTTTTAGCTTATACAAAAGACCTTTGTGCCAGACCTTGTCAAAAGCCTGGCTTACGTCAAGAAATACAGCACTACAATATTCTTTAGCTTCGAAGGCGGCATTAATGGTTTCAACTACCCTGTGGACTTGTTCTATGGTAGAGTGCTGTTTTCTAAAACCAAATTGGTGGTCTGGGATAAGATGTTGGTCCTCAAGTATGGGTATTAGCCTCTTAGTGGTGAAAGGTTAGTATTTCAATTTGTTAAATAATTTGTATTTAGGGAAAATTTTGCCCAATTTCCTTATTTATTAAGTATCTGGTTCAGATTACATCATCATAGTTAGAGATTACATTTGGCGTTTAATCAATGGATAAATTACATCACCGTATGAGTTTTTATTAAGCTTAAACATTATTAGAACATTTAAATTTTCTAAAACCTACATCACTACAAAATTTTTTATTATAGTGGGTCTAAAGGTTGATGACATTTCATTCATCATTAATAATTCATTTTGTTTGTCCATACTAATTTAGTACTAGTTCGTACTTTTTCATGAAATCACTTAATATTATTAGTACCAGTACACTAAAAGGGCGTTGTGTAAAAATGCTTTATTCGTAGTAAGTTTGATTATTACTGTGTGATTATAAAGCGGAATAACCAACGTCTTTCATTCCCTCTGCAAGAGGAAGGCAGGCTGCTTGAGCGGCGGTCGGAACGGAGATAGGGTTTTGAGGGGAAGATACCACCCCAGAATTTACCTAAATAGTCGCACATGGTATGCGTATACGCAGTAACCATACCGCTATGTATGATTGCGGACAACCTCCTGAAAAAACCATATACAGGGTAGGCGGTGACGGGGATCGAACCCATTTCGCAACCGAATACAAAGCAGGGGCGCTGTAGCTCGGTTTCACATTATCAAACGCTTACAGATATGATGATCTGCACAAAGGCATTTTAAATAAGTGGATAGCATCATAATCCTTTACCTTCCCTATAAAACTTTCATATGCTCAAATACAGGAGTTTAGCACGTTTAACCTTCCTTTACATTTTTTCCACAACAGATTAAATGCACCCAGTTTATTTTCTTTTATACAGCTAATACAGATATCCTATTCACATGTAGGATATTCGACAACTTTTTCTCCAATTCTGGTCTGTTAAAGTAATATAAATGCTTTCTTCATGCTATTAATTTACTCTAATTATATTACGGTAATAACAAAGATGATACAACACGATTTCAGATCAAAACCTTGAATTTATTTCACCCGGCAAAATGGCTTTGATTATGACGTCTTATGAAACCCTTGTTAGGTCACTACTTTAAATTTCCCGCCATGACCTACAAAATGTCCGACAAAATGGTCGACAAGCCACATCCCGCAACCAATCAGAAACCAGGGGTTATGGCCAACACCCAGGCCCAGAGCATTGCAAGTGCGCGTACTTGCCTACCCTCCAGGGGCTGAGGCCTTACTTAGGGGCTAAAATGTGACGTGACCATCCCCACACCCCACGCCTCAGACCACTGGGGTGGACTGATGAAAAAGCCTTCATTACGGGTGGAAATTCTCTCAAAGGGTTTCAATCAAGGGGTTGAATATTGTTCCCGCAAGGAAGCCGGACCCACCCTCAAAGGGCACTAATTAGGGTGAAAATACATTCAAGGATTGAAAATTCCGTCTAGGGGTTGAAAAAGGTCTCCTAAAAGAAAACATAGGGGTGCTAATTAGGGGTAAAAATGAACATCAAAGGTTGAAATTTCCATCCGGCCACGTGCTCGTGACATCACCCACCACTGATGACATCACAGATCAAAGTGGGCAAGCCAAGTTTCTGTTATTCCAATGATATTATAGTGACCAGTTAATATGAGCTCCTTAAAACTACTAAAATTAGAAACGATTGACGTAACATTAACATGTGTACAATGTAAGACCATCACTGTCACAAAATCTTACATTAGACTTAAATATGAACTGAATAGTGTATAAGTGTAAAAGAAAAACAATTTATTGATTGTAAATCACTCATTATATCCTCTAAATGGGTGGAAACGTATCTGTAGACAAGCCCGCACACTTAGAATGACAAATATTACCACACGTATCACATTAAAGTAAAGGTACATTTCTCGTGGACTTCCCATCACAACACATGCACTGATCAGTGATTATAATCAATTATTTATTAGCGAACAGCCGGAATTAGCTATTCTCTATCCTTCTATTATTTTTTAGAGCTCCGTTTGAAGTAAGTAAGTAAGGCTCCTGCACAATTTGTGCCATTCGTAATGTATATGTTTGCACACTGGCCTGCCCTGGACATAAATCTTCTCAATTCTGCTAGAAATTCTTCCGTAACCCTGTCAATAATTAGTTCCAGATGGATTCCCCTGGTTGATCAACATGTAATATCACAACATGTGTCCACTCTTTCGCTTTGGTGCGCTCAAACAAAAATACATTCTCTCCTTCTTTCTTTACCCTCACTCTCTCCCTTCTTCCTTCTCCTCTTCTCCTCTTTCCCTCTCTCTCTCTCCTCTCTCTCCTCTCCCTCCTCTCTCTCTCCTCTCCTCTCCCTCTCTTCCTCTCCCTCTCCTTCTCCTCTCCCTTTCCCTCTCTCCCTCCTTCCCTCCTCTCCTCTCCTCCTCTCCCTCTCTCTCTCCCTCTCTCTCCTCTCCCTCTCTCTCTCTCTCCTCTCCCTTCCCTCTCCCTCTCCCTCCTCTTCCTCTCCCTCTCCCTCTCCCTCCTTTCCCTTTCCTTCTCTGAACTATGTTGAGTAGATGAGGGAAGTGGCCTTTTGAGCCGTGAAAGTTAAAGGTTTCAGCAAGTTTGAATAGGGTCATGGGTAGGAAATTTAAACTGTCGACGAATTTTATGCTGTTATCGCAGGTGAATGACATGATTTTAGTACCGTTAGAAATGATTATAGGATTCCAAGCAGATGGATTTTTTTAGGATTTCGTTAAGGATAAATTGATAGTCATAGGATTTGGAGTTGTAAGCTAGGGCAGGAAAGGAATTCGGGTACAGGAGAGGTTGAGATATGTACTGGCGCTGCCCACTATATTCGCAACTCTGTTCAATATCTCCGTCGATATTAATACAATTGTTGCAGATATGCTTGGCAACGCACAACGTAGGTGTATGGATGAAATTGTTAGTAATGTTAGTAGGTGTATCTTGGCGGTACTCGAAATCGTAAAAGCAAAAAATGAAGTCTTTCACGAGTTAAAAATTATTATTAATTTTATTAAATACATAAATAAAATGTTTAGCTCGAGTAGGATTTAAATCTACGACCTGTAGTTTTCTAGAGTACGGCGCTAACCAACTGCGCCATCGAGATTCAAGCCCCAAGCAAGGTAAGTTTTGTCTTTTTGTATGCAGTTTTTTTGAGTCCGCCGTGCTTTTGGACATATCACAGAACTGTGGTATAGGTTTATCGGATCTACAGGTTATACAATATACAATATGCAAAACCGCAATTATGAGACATATTACGCTTCCATACACTCTTTAAACAAGTGCGACAACGTTGTAGTGGGCTGCACAAACCGTCATGTCTATGCTGCTGTAGACACTGATTCCCACGGATATCTCTATTACACTCGATAGTCAACAGACTGGCAAGGGGTACTGTTATTACAGCAGGGGCAGGTGTTAGGGCAATTCTTGTGACGGTTGTCCTCGGATGTATACCTACAGAAGTCTTAAAATTATTTTATTGAAAATACGCTGGTTAAGGCCCCTCTAGATAGCTTGACGAAATACATTTCGCAGCGCAGCGCTCCCTAGTGTTGCGGAGTGAAAGTTTTTCAAAGTTTTACCTGAATGCTTATCTGCCACAGACAGGATGGGGGATTAAATCAATATTCACAATAATTTATGCAAATCCGTTTATTATTTTTTCTCTAACTTACAGAAGACATGAACACTAAAGTAACTTGAAATACAATTGAATTTTTTTTATTTTTTTTTTAATTTTAAAACAGTCACTTATTTTACTATAACTCCATCCTTTTCTTTAATTACACGTAGTCAACATAAAGCTTTATTCAAATAAATTGTATAACAATAGATTCCTATTATTTTCTAATTAGTTAATTGCCCAATGTTTATTTAAAGAGATATAGGTAATATAATTAGGTATAGAAAATGGCTAAATAACTTTCCGTAATTATATATTCGTTACTGTTATTCTTCAAATATTCTAATAAAATGTAGACAATTACGGAATTGCTATCAGTGTACTAGCATTTTGCAAACGATACTCATCGATCAAACATTTGTGATTGTGTCTAAAAATGCCTAAAGCAAAAGTGTTAGTGTTCCAAGAAAAAGTAGGAGTATGATATTAAAAAGGGCGAGAGAAGTGTAAGTACCTATATGCCAATCTTATTTTATTGAGATATTCCCTTTGTTATAATTTATTAAAATTCCCTGTAATTATAAATTAATTATGTACGATTCACTATTAGCAAATCCATGCAATTGGCCCGAAATTCTTTTTTGTTAGTTTTATAGGAAATTGGGCATCATAATGATGACGAAGACTCTTTGGTGTCCGATACTGATCATTGTCAAGAAATGGTGACAGACGCAGATACTGAACCCGAAGACCAATTTGATGTTTCTTTTGATGAAGACAGTTCAAATGCTTCAGAAAAGATAGAAGGATTAGAAGCTTAGATTTATGTAATATCTGCGGAAAGACATGTGTTAAGAACTGTTGGCACTGATGCTTCTTTTGGTTCAACAAACCGTGCTTCCGTTATTGGTGCTGTATCAATTGGAATTGGATATACCCAATTAGCTGAGCTTGTTGCAGCAATGGGTATACCACAGATGTCTAACGAATATATATATATATATATATATATATATATATATATATATATATAATACGGCAACAGCATTTTCCCTCGGTCCATAATTTAAACCAACAGTTAATGAGCAAATCTGCAGAAGAAGAAGGCGAATTCGCAGAAGAAAAAAATGGGAGTAACATTCCAATTACATCAGTGATAGCAGACGGAGCTTGGGGGAAAAAATCTCACGTATAAACTATTCTGCACTTTCTGGAGTGGTAAGTTATAATGAAATCTTTTATTTTTATTATAAAGGATTTTTTTAGGCATCGATTATCGGAGCTAAATCAAAAAAGGTTTTGTATATGGGTGTAAAAAACAAATATTACTGTTTGTGTGCCAGAGGCTATGATGTGTATGATCATGAATGTTTCTGGAACTGGGCTAAGACTTCCACTGCAATGGAATCTGGTATTATTTGCGAAGGATTTCCAAAATCAATTTCACGGCATAACCTAATTTATGGCTAATTGATTGGTGACGGAGACAGCAGTGTATACGAACATTTAACACAAACTTACCCGTGCGCCCCGTCATTTTATATAAGAAAATAGAATGTCGGAATCATTTGCTTTGTAATTACATCAATAAACTCAGCGATCTTAGTAAAGTCTGTCGGTATCCAAAAAGGCAAAAAGGTTATATATGCAATTCGTCAACTTTAGGCCTTTTCCGTAATGCAGTTGTGAAAGCGTTAGCGTACCGTAAAATTGAAAATGGATCTATCGATAGCAAAATTGAAAATTTCAAGAAAGATATTGCAACGAAACCATAATTTCCGTTACAGAACAACCATATAAATTGCTAAATACCGATGTACTTGACCGCCCAGTGTATTTGTGTTTAATTTCAAAATTAATTGATTTAATAAATTCTTACACAATAGCCTGGATACAGTTTTATTAATTGAAAAAATGCAAGATGAAATGATTTTACTTTAAATGATTTTCCTTATAATTACATAAATTCACAATTTTAATATATAAACATTTCCCATTTCATATAAAAATATTTCAGGTTCAGAAGACGATTTTTTTTATCATATACGCCAAACGCAATATCTTTTGTTAGCACTAGGAATCGAAAAATATAATTGGGATTTTTTTTTCTTGTGTTTAGATCGAAAGTATTTATCCTATATTTTCAACGCCGTCGTGATTATTTTTGTTACCGTCCGTTCAGAGTGGTTAGACAGATAAGGTCAGGAATTTTATTATTTATTTCATTGATTCAAGGTTTACGTCACCGATTGCACTTTACTTTTTACAATTTAATGTAAGCATTTGCAGAACCGCGGTTTCTTTTCTGCAGCTCAAGTGACCAAAGTTCGTTATTATAATTTTTTTTTCTTTTACGATAGTTTTAAAAGAATAAATTGCTCGATAATTTTTGTTTTATATAGCCGCCTTTATTAGTGCCTAACAAACACATTATGTTTATATTTTTTTGGAATTTGGTTGTAGTCTTCCGCCACAAGCGATACCCGTATATACCGGGTGATCCAAATATTGCACCGACTACAGTTGTTAATTCTATTTCGACTAAAATATTTTTTTATTAACAGCAAGTAGGCGATTATTAACTACCAATACTTTTTCTGATTTTGTTTTATAATTTAGAATTTTGTACGATCTGTTATTTAAGTTGTCAGATCGTAACATTTATATTAGTTATACCGTTAGGCTGTCTCAAACAGATTACAAGGGTTAATTAGTTAATTAATTTACAGCCTATTTAGACAAACGACATTTTTAGTATTTTTTTTATGTATTTTTAGTTTTCCTTCGCCGTTGGCAGTTATATATTTTTCCTTGGTTCTGGTAATTATTTTAATCACTGAAGTTTTTAATTTTATTTGACCACTACCATCTTCTTTTCCGTGATAGCTGACCGTGTATGAAACATTTATTAGTTTATTTCTTTACCATCCTGAATGCGATTTTGGTTCTTATTTGTTATTTTTTTTGTTTGGAATGTAGGCAAATTATTTTATTAATTGACAGCGCCAAGCACTATAGTGCGTTTTGTTTTTTTCACCTGCTCGAATAAATTAGAAGCAGAGTCCTCGCTCCATAACCACCCAATTTTTTTTAGTATTATTCTTGTCCGGGAAATATTAATTTGATTTGTTCCCTTTGCCCGCGATAACAATTTATTTTTCTCATACTGAGACCGAGAAGTTGATTTATATATATATATATATATATATATATATATATATATATATATATATATATATATATATATATATATACAGACGAATCGTTCTGTTGTCTAATTTCCAGCTTATAAAATTAATTTTTTATTATTTATCCGACACAGAAAACATTTGCTTCCGACCTCCGTAAAAGGAGTTTTATTTTTTTGTAACTGAATTATTTTTTATTTCATACCACCGAGACCGCGCATTCAAATCTTCAGTCTCTGGTAGACCGACGTCTTCACTGACGCTACTTGGACCGCTTTCACCCTATTTAATTTCCTGCGAAGAGGAATCTAGGCCTCTGCACCGGTCACCTACATTGGCGCTCGATTAACCCGATTATACCGCGATAGTACAACAGAAGTTCACCGCCCCCCACTCAGACAATTTTGATAACAACTGACAGTAGCAAGGGAGAGCCATCCCCTCCACTTTCTTATATGCCCACGTGGGAGACCGCATTTTCCACCCTTATTTTTACTCGTTTACGAGTAGGACGTATTTTTTCACGACTATTTTTACACACGTGTGTGGCCGTGTTTTCAACTCTTTTATCCTAATTATTTTTTACATACCCTGCGTGTGAGACCGTATTTTCAACCCTTTCTTTTTCGAAGGCCCTTTTCAACCCTAATTTTTACACACCTGCGTATAGAACTTGTATTTTCACCCCTATTTTGTACACACCCACGTGTAGGACGTGTTTTTTCACCCTATTTTATGACAGCTCACGTATAGGACGCGTATTTTCAACCCTTATGGTTTCTTTTCGAGGTCAACCCTAATTAGAGCCTTTTTTGCACATGCTCACGTGAGGGGCTGGTCTTGGTGCTGCGGGCTGGACCTGGACCTAGGCCTTGGACTTGGAGTTGGTCTTAGGGTTATTTTTGATTGTTATCTAATTAAGGTCCTTCTGACTATATTAATAGCAGTGCCCCTGGAGGTTAGGCAAATGCACACGCATACAATGTTGGAAATTGCATAATTAATAAGACATTATTAAAATTATCGATCCTATTGCTTTAAAATGGTCAAATGCTATTGGATGATCTTTTACCTATACGAGAAAACGTATTTCTAATAAGGAGGTTCTTGTAAGACACGTGTAGGGCTTCGCAACTTGTTCTCAGGCCTTCGCCCCCAGACCGGAGATAGTTTGGGAACCTAACCTTATAAGGCAAGTGTAGAGCTTAGCTCATATCGTGGCCCCCTCGATGTAATTGTATGAGGGTTCTAACTTAATCTTACAGCTGTAGGCCTTCGCCCCATCATACAAGATTGTATTCTAATAAGGAGGTTCTTGTAACACAAGACTTGTATCAGGGTCTCCGTCCTGGCCCCTTTGAGTAAAAATTGATTTTAGGGCCATCTAGTGGCGTATAGACTAATGAACATTTTCTATAATAGAAGCTGATAATGCACACCTCTCTCTTGCTCTATCTTGTTTCTTCCTCCCCCTCTCTCTCTTTCTCACACACACACACACACACACACACATACACACACACACAAATCAATTAATTAATCAATCCCAAACAAATCACGCTCGATCACCAGATCAATCACAATTAATCAACTGAAATTATGTCTTACAGTTTGCGGAAACCAGATTACAGTTCAAACTGAATACATTAAAGTCTAATTAAATATAACGTGAAATAATAAATAATGTTTACCCTAATGCAATGATGCTTTATGTTTAGGCAGATCCTCTAAACAGTCACCACCTATACATTCGGAACATCGTATTTGATTTATTTGCATGTTCAATTACATACACACACAAAATTGTTTCATTGTAATGTGTTCATTAACAGTTGTAAAAACCCATTTAAAAAAAGACTGGAAAGTAATAATTACTTATATAACATAGAGTTAAATTAAAAAACATGTTTTTAAGAGTATCAAACTGATATAACGGAAATAAAGGGCAAAAGGTTTTAATGGTTTATTATTATACGTGACTTAACAATAACTACAAGTTTTAAATCAACGAATACGTGCGTACCTACTATTTTGTAGAGTTGATCTTATGACGTGGTCCTGCGTAATAATACATTTTTAAAAATCTTTATCGACATTTTTGCTAGCAATATCAGGTAAAAAAACATATATAAAAAATAATACGCTTACCTCTGGATGTTTTTTCCTTCAACTGTACCATGCGTTGAACAGATTTTTTTTTATACAACGTGTCTCACTAAAATACGATTTGTGTGATTCACGTTATATGGATATTTATCAGTTAGGATTAATAGCAACGTCAACTAAACGGTTTAAAAAATTTCTAATC
>JARFJB010002147.1:850000-877500 GCA_036346205.1 Vesta saturnalis | reverse complement strand
AATCGTCGTATGAAGAAGGTAACAAATGTATGTATTATTTTAATAACATTTAAGTCTTTATTACCGGAATTAGTGGATCCACGCAATTAAATTTTAAATTGTTTTGTTTGGTCACCTTTATAATTTGTTTAAAATATTTTAGAAAACTTAATTTTTTTCTTTGATACAAAATAAATAAATTGAATAATTAATTGTTTTATCCACAACCGACACATTATCATGTCATAATTCAACTGCTTACAAACGCATTATAAACACTATAAAACCCCAGTGTTTTATATTCATAAAACACTAGGGTTTTATATTCATAAGACACTGTAGCGTTTACGAATCAGTCACTATAGCAATAAATCCATGACCACCCATAAATTCAAATAATAAGAAAATGGAATTAAAATTAAATTAACTAGAATAATTAAGTACATTTCATTCTAATTTATTGTCGGTTGTGGATAAAGTTTTGTATTATATTCGGGTCTTCTTAGCATATAAAGCGTGTTTTATATGCCTAATAAGACCCTTATATAATAAATAACTATTATTTTAATTTTACTGATACGAATACATTATAATTTAATAAGGTACATACATAAAGTACATACCATTTTAATTTAAATAATAGTTTGAAGGATTCAAAGTTAATCCGATTACGTTTGTGTTTCAATAGAAATAGGTACTTGCTAAGGAATACCTGAAGATCTTTGTGCCCCCGGGTCATTTAATGAGCAGACCATGCTGCTACATTTTCTAATGGAATTTCTACCTTATTGACATCAGAACATTTATCGTACAATTTTTTCAAAACTTTAACAGTTCGTATTTCGAAAACCTATGTCTGAATATATGACTTCTGTTAAAAATATTATCAGTTATAAAAATATTCCAATTTAATCACTGCTGGCAAAAAAAGTTCAATAAAAAATTATAGAAATTAAAATTTAGAAAAACCCTATATTCAAACATTTAGGTATGTTTCGGGACTATTTGGACGTCTTACGCGTTTCTGTAAAGTTACAGATAATAATATAAAAAAATAGAACGTTTTTAACATTGCTCGTATGGGGGTTCGATGTGTTGGCTAACCTTCTGTCGAGATCCCCCTTATGCTTGTGGTAACATTATAATGTTCGACTTCAAAAGTTAAATTTAAAACTTTGCGGTTAGGATTTATCGGCTCTTCAAAATAAAGTGTTTGGTCTAACCTGTGGTTAAATACAACTATTGTTAAATCAACTAAATAATCTTAAAATTGTTCAATATGTTCAACAGAGCCACCGTTATTTAAATCGACATTAGCTGCAGCACATATCTCCTGCGCCCGCCAATCGAAGGTAGGATAACCATTTCTAAGATTGGGCAATTGAGGATCGGTCTCAGTTAAAGCTATGGCCACCACGAAGGCCCTTCCTAAACATAAATTGTCTTTGTTGTTGATTGTTATGGTGCCTTTTTTCGTAGGCAAAACTATTCGTAACTAACCACCGTCATGCATTCCCTGCCATACTCCACAGGTTAAACAACCCTGTCCACCTGTAAACTCCACGTATTTTTGTTAACCAAACTTACGTCACTCTGCAATATTTTTTCTAGCGTGCCCATCATTACAGTGGAGCTCTGCAAGAAAATCCTAGGGGTTTGTCCGGGAAATTGGCATTAGTTAGTAATAGTGTGCGGATTTATAGGAATAATGCTATATGTAAAAAATGGTAGCAACATGTAGATATCTATATATGAGCACGAATGTTATTGAAAGTATTGAAAAATTTTGTTCAAACTTTCTTTACTTATTTTTGGTTTATGCTTATAAATTATTTTTATGCTTATTGCACTATTATTTTCGGTAAATTGCTTTAAATTTGAAATTATTCATTTTATAAAGAAATCTCTAACCCCTAAACTTCTGTAACATTTTGCAGAATATATTTACAATTATTTACGTGTTCTTATTCTTTCTATGGCGACTGCGGATTTTAAATGCTCAAACAGCTACCTTTAAAAATTACTTAAACTTGAAGGTTTTGTATAGATGATCCTGGTAACAAGGGTGCCCTAAGCAAGGTTTGTTAATGTGTAAGTTTTTATCTGAATTGTCTGGTTGTTTGCATACTTACTTATAGTTCTACTAATCTTCTTATGGGGCAGTTTGAATCGTTTAAATTGGAGAAAGGGTTGGTATATGTTTTAGTGCTGAAATAAAACTGGTTAGTGAAAGTTATGTGCAACGGAGTAGCCGCATGTTCTGGTAACACAATGCCAAAAGTTAAGCATACTGCTGAAGAATGGATAAAGGATTTGAAAATAATAAATTGTTTTGCAAAGTGTGTATAAAAACGGTAAGAATTATATTAAATACTCTGATAAATAATACTTACTTTATTTTACATTACAGATTGGTTGTTCGAAAACGTATAATATGATACAACACACCCAAACACATTTTCACCAAGAGCAGTTAAAAAAATTTAAATCTGGTGCAAATAAACAAGCAATTATTATTGAGCCGTAGGCTACTAGTTCTAAACAAGATGATAAACCACGTTTTACCATGACCTATGTAATGCATTAGTGTCGGTCAACATTCCTTTAAGGAAATTGGACAATATGTTGTTTAAACACTTTTTAAAGAAATATTGTTATAGGCAAATTCTAACTGAATGTACAAGGAAGTGATTGGCGAAATAAAAAATACGGCAGCCAATAATTTTATTTGATTTAGTGTGGACGAAACTAGACTCTTGTCAATCTAATAATAGTTCTTAATGAAGATACACAAACAAGAACATTTGTAATTGCTTCCAAACAGTTGGAAAAAACACAAATAGTTAACAGTTAACATATATGGTAAGGGCAGGAATTAATTTAAAAGTGTTTACACCAATTGATGTTGAAAGAAGTTTTTATCGTTTTAAATATGTATGAAGTGATAAAGACAAAATTTGACAGTTCAAAATTTACAAAAACATTTAATTATTAGTTGTAATTATGGTGAACATTAAGATTCCTATTGATTACTTTTCCTTCTATGATTAATGTTTAATGTTTTACGTGAAATCTAAATCTTTTCCTGTATTTAATAAAATATACCGTAAATATAATAAATTAGTGTTTTAAATATATTGTTAAAAAATATGTCCTAATCTAGTAATAATTAAATATTTTTACATGATTTTTTTATGCTTAATGTGAAGTTTTATCAGGATCTTAAATCTTATCTTTAACATTTGTTGAGCGCTTGTTTCTCAATTTTTTGTGCTTAAATATTAGCACCCTGCACACACTTTTACCAGCAATGCATCCAGAGCGTTCTGCAACAAAAATATGATTTTGGTAAATCTTAGTACAATAAAAGAAAAGTATTACTGCTTACATTAAACCATGTAACTGGCTATTGATTGACATCAGCATCTTTAAATTTAAAGACAACCCTTTTGACATCGTATTAAATTTTTTGATGAACTTTCCACCCGTAGACACTGTTTTGAAATACTGATTGTCTTCCAAGTTAATTCCACTACCATATAAGGTTTCTGTTTTGCCTTGTAATTAAACATACAGATTAAGATGTAAAAAATATAGGCCTTAACTTTAAATACAAACACTTAAATTCAAAAAGCATGTGGATTGTACTTATAGTGTTGCCCACGGTACAATTGCAGGTTACGGGGAAGTATGGATAAAATTTACTGAAGAAGATGACGGCATCTAAAACAATACATCGATTAATATCTCATTTTTATAAAAATTATTTCTACTTACAGCGACTCAGTGCTTTCCAACGATGATGAACCGCAACCATCACCATGTACTTTAGCACGTACCTGGAAATAAAATATTAGTAACAAATTTTAAGAATACTGAAATATTATTTACCACAGTAATTAACGCGGCTTGGATTTTTACATCGCTTCACGTAACCCCTGGAAACGCTATAACTCAAGAGGCCACCACCAACTACACGTTTAATAATTCTGAAGCTTCTTCAACACCTCATCTTGGGTCATTAATGCACCCTCGAAAATATTTAAAAGAGAAGAAATTGTTTAGTTAGACATTATAGCACAGTTTTAGCAAGCTGCATAAACTGTAAATGAAGTTAGAGCGTGATTCGTTGGCTTTTATAGACGCACCAGTTAATTATCCAGTGTAATTACGTTTTCAAGATCGTTTAACCTTTCATATATTTCACAAGTTTCATGGCAACAGTGTAATTACTTCTTCAATCAATTTTTAAGGTAAAATCTGCATAAATACAAGCCTTTTTGAATTGAATGTTCTAGAGGATGCGTTAAAATGTGATCTGTCTTAATAAACTTAAAATGCAAATGAATCAATGTGGGTATTCTCATTTATACGTTGTAGAATGTGTTTCTTGACAGTATTAGATCTCACTCAACCAAAAAATCTTAATTTGTTTTGGTACAGGTTGTTTTTGCAAGACGCAAAATCTTTTTTGAATTGATTGTTCTAGAGACCTCGTTAAATTAAATCTGCCCTAATAAACTTAAAATGCAGATGTATCAATGTAAGTATTCTCATTTATACGTTTTAGTATGTGTTTCGTGTCAGTATTCAAATTCGATCAATCAAAAATTCTTAACTTGATTTGTTACAGGGTGCTTTTTGTAAGATATAATCTGAATCAACACAGTCGTTAATGGATTAAGTGTTCTAGTCTTCGTTAAATGAAATCTCCTTAATAAACTTAAAATTAAGTTACATCAATGTGAGCATTCTCATTTATACGTTTTTGGCATATTTCTTGGCAGTATTTGACCTCAGTCAATCAAAAAACCTTAATTTGATTTGCCACAAGGTGTTTGTAAGGTGTAATCCGATTCATATAGGTAATATTTTGCAGTGAGATGCTTTCAACGAAGGCAGTTTCCACGACGATAACATTTTTTATTAATATAAACATGCTATTTGTACACAAAACAATACATTTCTTTCTTTATTAGACACAAAAAATACAACTCTCGATTTCTGCCTGGAGTATGTTTAAAATTATCTAACCTAATCCTAATTGTACAATTTATAATTATTTGTCAGTTTTCTTCTAGATCTTTTTCTAACTAGTTATTATATAGATACAAGACATCCATATCTTCTACTTTGCAGTACATATCGAGTTTTACTTCTAATAGTTAATTGTTTAAAACCTAATTACTTATTTACCCATTTTATTATTTTAAAGTAAATTCTGTATGTATATAACATACTCTCAAGGCAAAATCATTTAACCTATGTGTAAATAAATTCCTATATGCGATGTCACGCTAACCACCTGTAGTAAAATAAAATCAAGGTTTTTGAGTTGAATGTTCTAGAGGGTGGGGCCTTGCATGAGAAGGGAATTAGGAAAGTTATACCGTAACAATAAGTATATTACATATATTTACATTTAATCACTTCGAAAACGAGCGGCTAAGATGTCTCAGTGCGTCCTTTAGGATCAACAGACAAAACAACCGCTTTAATATTCAATTAGGAGCTGTATTACTATGTGATGCTGAGATTGACATGCTACACGAGATGTAAAAATTGGATTACTGCTTATACATTATTAAAAACCCTTCATCTTTTTATTACCCCTAATACCCAAGGTGATTTGATAAAACACGATTTCAGATCAAAACCTTGAATTTATTTCCCCCGGCAAAATGGCTTTGATTATGAAGTCATGCAAAATAGGACTTTATTTATGTTATAATCAAAAACAAAATGGACGCTAGTAATCAGAAACCCGGCGTCTTATGGAACCCTTATTAGGACGTTTCAATTTCCCGCCATGACCTAGAAAATATCCGACAAAATGGTCGACAAGCCACATCCCGCAACCGATCAGAAACCATGAGGGCGCAGTCTATAGGCCAATCAGAAACCAGCAAGTATGGCTAACACCCAGGCCCACCATTCAGAACACTGCAAGCGGGCGCATTTTCCTACCCTCCAGGGACTGAGGCCTTAATTAGGGGCAAAAATGTGACGTGATCATCCACACACCCCATGCCCCTAAACACTGGGGTGGACTGGTGAATACACCTTAATTACGAGTGAAAATACCCTCAAAGGGTTGAAAATTTCATCAATTGCCTCCGCAAAGAAGCCGGCCCCACCCTCAAAGGGCAATAATTAGAGTAAAAACGCCTTCAAGGGTTGAAAATTACCTCTAGTGGTTGAAAAAGGTCTGCTAAGAAAAAGCATAGGGGTGCTAATTAGGGGTAAAAATCAACATAAAAGGTTGAAAATTCCATCTAGTAGTTGAAAAACGACCCCTAAAAGAAGGGATGGTAGTGGAAAATGGCAACGGCCACGTGTGTGTGACATCATCCACCGCTGGTGACGTCACAAACCAAAGTGGGCTCATTCTACTCACGGTTATTAGGAAAGAACGTAATACAGATGGAGGTGGGGTAGCGTTCTACACTAAAAACGAAATAAAGTATCAGTTAGTAACTACTATTTGTGATAATATCGAGCAGTTGTCGATATCTGTGAGAATAAGCAAGGGTAATTTAGTTATTGGAATTTTATACAAACCACCTGATTTATACTATCAAAACAAACAAAAAATAGTATGGGTCTAATACAATTAATTAATGAACCACGTGTCATCAGAAGCACTGCAACATTAATTGAATACGGCATTGTTAGCAATGTTCACATAGTTGCAGATTATGGTGTACTTGATACTACTCAAGTAGCTGATCATCACCTAGTGTGGCGTACAGTAAGTAATGTGGAAAATGTAATAGGTCGGGGAAAAGTATTTTCGCATACAGTATGTATGAACTTGTAATAAAATTTCTTTGGCTATACTATTTGTATCTGGCTGGTTTTGATGACATTAAAAAGTTTACATTTTAGAAAAAGAAACAAATTAGTAAATTGTTGTTTACAGCTATTTTTCATTTGTTTTTCGTTCTGTCAAAATGAGTGAATCTAATGAAGAAATTCGATACATTCTAAAATTTTATCACAAAAAAGGAAAAAAACGAAACGCAAGCCGCGAGAAAAATTTGTGACGTTTAAGGACCTAATGCAGTGTTAGTAAGAGTAGCACAAAGTTGGTTTAAGCGTTTTCAATACGGAAATTTTGATATCAAAGCTGCATCTCGCTCTGGTCGCCCTGTTACGGATAAAATGGACGCCATTTTTAAAAAGTAGTTACGAGGTAGCTGAAGAACTGGTATTTGACCACAAAACAGTTTTGACCCATTAAAAGCTGGGTACACAAAAAAGCTCGATATTTGGGTGCCACACGACCTAACTGGAGAAATCTAATGAACCGTGTAGTCATTTGCGATTCGTTATGGAGACGTAATGAAACCGAATCGTTTTTGAAGATATTGATAACTGGTGATGAAAAGTGGATCACACACAGCAAGAACGTGCGAAAAAGGTCGTGGTCAAACGTCTGTCAAGCTTCACAGACTGTGGTAAAGCCCGGGTTAAATTGCAACTACTTACTGTGTGTATGGTCGGATTGGAAAGGCATTGTTCATTATGAGCTTTTACCGCCGGTCAGAACCATCGATTCGGATTTCTACTGCCAACAACTGATGAGATTAACGCAAGAAGTTGAGAGAAAGCGTCCGGAATTCATTAATAAAAAGGGTGTAGTTTTTCATCACGATAACGCTAGACCACATTCATCTTTAGACACTCAGAAAAATTAAGAGAGTTTTGCTGGGATGTGATAATGCATCCGTCATATAGCCCTGACCTTGCACCTTCAGATTTCCACCTGTTTCGGTGTCTGCAGAATTCTTTAAGCAATGTCAGGTTAACATCAAGAAAGGACTGCCAAAATTACTTGTCACGTTTTTTTTATCAGAAGTCCCAAAATTTCTACAGCAACGGGATCGAATCACTACCTACAAGATGGCAAAAAATCATCGAACAAAATGGCACATATATACTATAATGAAATATAAATAAACTTTGAAAAAAATAGTATAAAGTGCGAAGAAACTTTCTCCAACCTAATATATCAATTAGACTTAGTGAAGACTTATCGAGATTTCAATAGTTTAGAACCCATAGTTTTTATAAATATTTATGCTCCATCCCTTGGACAAATATGCAAAATACAGATGAACCTAGAATCTACATGATTGGGAACAGTACCGGAAGTTTCGTAATATAGTTAATGTAGCAATTCGAAACTAAAGAAATACAATGGCTTTTGATATAGCAAACTTCAGCAAAGTGACGGTAAGAAACCTTGGCGGTACATAAGACAATTAAATCTAGGAAAGAAAAGTACAAATACCATCTACACTTCTTAATCCAGATATCAATCGTTACTTTATAAATAGCGTTCCACGTGTATGTCGTCATAACTCCTCTGTATAATTTATAGACCTTTATACAACTAACATCAAAAGCACTCTATTCCAGAATTTAATATTTTTGATGAGGCTACAGTACTCAAGTATATTAACTCAAGTAAACCGAAAGCCTGTGGATATGATGGGATTAGCATGGAATTATTAGAGTGTGTCTACCTTATTGATTAAGTGCTTCTACACATATAATTAATTATTGTACATTAAACTGTGTTTCCCGATAGCTGAAAAAATCTTATGTTATTCCTTTACCAAAAAGAATAAAATGTTGACTTTCTGTGATATGCGGCCAATCATCATTTTACTCGTGGTCTCAAAAGTGCTTGGGAAGGTAATTGAATCGCAAATTAGGATTTAGACCTGTACATAATTGTAGCACTGCTCTGCTGAAGGTCACTGATGATGTACATCGGGCTTTGTCGACTATACTTGTATTAATAGATTATTCCAAAGCCTTCGATGCACTAAAGCATGTCATTTTACTTGCTATGCTTCACTTTAACAAGCAGTTAAGTGCCGTGAAAAAATTTCCGAATTTAAACATTAAATTGAGGAGTTCCTCAACGCTCAATCGTGGGTCCTCTTTATTATACAATCTATGTATCACGTTTTTCAGAAATGATTAAAAATGTTTCCTGTCATATGTATGCCGATAACATGCCGTTGTATTACTCATTTTATCACAGATCACTTACATCTACGTAAACCTAGTTAAGATTTCAAGCAAACATTGTTTGACTATAAATGCTGAAATGTCGGCGTTTATATATTTTAGGAAGGAAAAGATTAAAATTAATGAAGTTGTTATCGAAATAGGGGATACAATATTTCTCCATCTGAAATGATTAGAAACTTGGGTGTTATTCTTGATTCTAAATTAAGATTCACAGCACACATCTCAGTGCATACGTAGCGCTTGTGCTGTTCTCAAGCAATTGTTTTATCTTAAATAAGGCTACACAAACTGTTCTTTCACAAACTTTTGTGCTCTCTAAAATAAATGTTTGTGATGTTCTTCATGATTCAAATTTGAAGTTTCTTGATGTTAACAAAATTCAGACATTACAAAATTCATATTTGAAATTAATATTTGGCATAAAACGAAAAGAACAGGTTTCTCATACATTGAAAGAATTACGATAGCTAAGCGTGAAAAATCAACGCATGTTACGAAGAATTTGTTTATACCATGCTATCATTACTACTACATTACTATTAATTGCCCTGCGTACGCCACTACAAAATTACCTTTCAGTACTGATGTACAAAACTGGAATCTACGTTATAGAGGTCTGCTTACGCCACCTCAACGTAAAACAGCTGCGATTAAAAGGTCTTTCACTTATCAAATCACTAACCTCTACAAAGCGTTACCTCTTGAAATAGAAACTTATTCGTTAACGAGTTTTAAACGGCATGTTAAAAAAAGATACATGGAGTAGATCCCGTTAAATTTCCATAATTAATTCCAGGTTGGTCTAACTTTGCTGCACATGTGTGTCGTTTATTTAGTGGTTGCTTTCAATATTCTTAGTGTTATTTTCCATACATGTGCCTTGTATTGGGGTTTAGCTGAAAGAGCAGAATCGAGGAATTTATTTCTCTCAACTGATCCTCGCCCCATCATTGTTAAATTTTATAATTGAAAATATTTCAATGAATAAAGGCATTATTATTATTATTATTGTTATTACTATGTAAAAGAACATCTACAAAAATACCTTTACGACAATGATATAATACTTCCAAACCAGTACGGTTTTCAAAAAGCAAAGGTACCGAATCGCTATTGATTAGATTTATTGATTACATCAACGCACAACTTAATAAAAATAAATATGTAGTTGCCATTTTTATTGATTTTCAAAGGCCTTTGACACCATAAAACCTGATATATTATTGAAATATTTGAGTAACGCTGGGGTGAAATCAAAACAACTAATGTGGTTTGAAAGCTATTTAGAACACAGATCCTTTATGGTCAAATTTGGCAGTGAATACAGCAAAAGAACTGAATGTAAGTTCGGTGTTCCTCAAGGAAGTCACCTAGGCCCCCTACTCTTTTTGTTATATGTCAATGACATTTTTTCAGTGACTGAAAAAACAGAAATATATATGTACGCTGACGATGCAGTTATTTTCTACTCCCAGACATAAATATATGCAAAAGTGTAGTACAAAAGGAACTAAATTCGTTGATAAAATGGACCTATGGAAGAAATCTATTTATTAATGAAGACAAAACGATATCTATGGTCTTCTTGACCCCTCATATGAAGAAAGTGCAGGAAATGGAAATTAAAATTCATGATTGCGCATGTTACACACAATCTATCTTCTGCGATTGTAACATAATACAAAAAGTTAATGAGACAGTGTATTTAGGAATCAAGTTGGACAACACGTTAAAATATGACAAACATATAAATTATATATACCATAAACTTAAAAAAACGATAGGATGTTTTTACTTACTGAGCAGGTTCGTTGATTCTAAAACAATGTGTATGGTGTATAAGGCAATAGTGGAGTCAATACTTAGATACGGCGTTCAAGTGCGGGGCTCAGCAGAAAAAACTCATCTAAACAAATTAGAAAACCTATAAATCAGAATACTGAAATTAATTAGCAAATCCGTAAAACCTAATAGTTACCTTTTGCTAGAAAAATATGACACGTTAACTCCAAAAGGTTTTTATAAATTGTGGTATTTAATCCATTATTATGGTGAACATGAATATAAACAAATACATGAACATTATTACAGCACACGTAGAGCAAAATATATTGTGCCACGTTGCTTTAACAAATATGGACAAAGGACATTAAAAAGCGTAATTCCAAACTTATATAATAGCCTGTCTGAGGATATAAGAAGTACCCCAATAAGCGTTTTTAAAAAACAAGTAAAGAATTGCTTGCAATCAGTGTTAATAGAATGACGTACTAGCTCAAAACTCATACATGTAGTGACCCAAATAAGATAAAAACAGTGTACATATATAAGTATATATCTATTTTTTCTCCTTTGTATCTTAACAGGAATTTTATTATGTGAATTGCTAATGTTCCATTGTAATCACTGTCTTCTATAACATTTACAACAATTGTACGTACTTTCTAGCGCCACAAAATACTATACATGTAATTAATGGTACTGTAACTTTTATTTAGATTATACATAAGGTACCAACAGAAAAGTCTGTTGACTTTGTTGGACCTTAAACTATGTACATATTTTGCAATAAATAAACTCAAATAAATAAATTATTATTATTACTATTATTATTATTACTATTATTATTATTACTATTATTATTATTATTATTATTATCCGCAGAACTAACGCTAGGTAGAAAGGGCACTTCCCATCGCCGTCAATGCCACACATGGTAGGTTTAGGGAAGCTGGGGTAAGATCTGTTAGATGTTACTACTCTAACCTACCAGATAGAAACATGCTTAAATTCAAGGTCATTAATACAAATCATCGCTGAACCAACATCCATAACACTAACCCGTGAAAATTTCTTGAATGGAGAACCGAGGACAACGCGTCTGCAATATGGAAACTAATTCAAAAGATGAAGAGAGGCTTTTAGAAAGTATGGTTATCAGAGTATCTAACCAGCCTACAACAAAGGTACAAGTGGAAGCAAAGCAAGGACAACATATAAATCGTTGACATGGTTTTAGTGAAAGAAGATGGAAATAATCACATTGTAACAACCGGCAATCACGATGGTAAAAACAGTAAAGGAAACTTTTTCTTGTGTGGTGCAATTAAAAACAAAGTGTACCTAGTAAAACCTGGTAATCTAAACGATTTAAAAAATAAAATTCGTGTTGCTATACAACAGATTCGAACCCAAAGTTTATTAAAAGTTCAAAATGAAATTTTAATACGATGTCAAATGTGTGTTCAAAATACTGGAGGGCATTTTGAAGCACTTCTATTATTGTGTATCCGTTTATATTTTTTGCTGTTACTCTTCGTTGTAAGTTAAATCTATTTAGAACTTTTTTATTTTGATAATGTAGTACATCATTTCTTCTTGTTTCCACAAACTTAGTGGTAGAATATGAGCTTATTTTGTTATTTAAACGTTCACGGCACACTTTAATTTGTTTAATAATTATTATATTTACCTTTTTTTTGAAAATTGTGAGTGAATTAATAGTATCAAACATACAAAGCTGTACATTTTTGAAATCAGAAAAAAATAAGCCATCGAATGAGTCCATAGCCAGCTATAGTTACTATAGCTATAATTACCACAAAAATTTTGTTATTCACATTTTCCCATTTTTCGTAAAAATACCTATCAAAAGTCTCATCCAATAACTTTTTCGTATTTTGAATATTAAAAAAGATATAGCCGATTGAACATTTGGACGATTTTTAGTTATTTTCATATACCTTAGAAAGTTGGTAACAATGTTGAATTTTCTTATCGGTATTTAAATTACCATGTAATTCTGCCCAACTTTGATTATATAACCGACTCTGTATCTCTTATAATAACAAAGACAGCCATAGAAAGTGGATAGATTCTAGACACCCGGTATATAAACATATATATATATATATATCCCAAATTCGCCTCTCTATAAAGGGATCTCGGCTTCTGTTATACTTACAGCAAAGGTTAAATGGGGAAAGTTTTAGAGGAAGCTTAGAGCATTCGATATCCGGTTTCAGATTTACGATCGGTCAATTGGTTTTGAAAATATCGGTGAAAAAAAATGGCGGATTTCATTTTTCGCCAGTAAATCCAAAATGGTTAATTTGACAGCTGTCACAATGTGAGATTATTCGGACACTTTTTTAAGACGAATAAGATGGCGTGTATGACATGTCACAATCGTCTTTTGTTATCCCACAATCTGCCTCAACTTTCATTTTTTTTATTGCCGCCATATTTGATTGTTCGATTTTTTGAAAGAGCGCAATATTTCCACGTTAGTGACGTCTCACAACTGCATAAAAGATTAGAGTTTCATCGAAATATCACACTTTCTAAAGTTAGGTCTTATTTATTATTAGTAGGCCATGATTTATTTGTCGCAAAATAACATTAATAAATAATGTATAAAATTCTTTGAATTTTCAATAAAACATTAAATTAAATAACGACCTCTCAACAAGACAGATGTTTTGGGACAAATTCCCAGCTATGAGTGTGTTAAAAATAAAGCCAGAAAAATCATCATTAATTTAACTAATACTTGAACCTTTGAACAACCTACAATAAAATTACAATTACAATTAATTTACAGATTTGCAAAATGACGTCCATTTACATCGAGACATTTTTGACTGTTTTTCGTACAACCCTAGCAAGTGAATTTACATTAACACTATTTCTAAATGTATCCAAAACTATCTGTCTCAGGATTTCTATGGTCGCAGGAGGATCAAACTCGTAGACCCCATTCTTTGTGTGACCCCAGAGGTAGAAATCCAAGGGCGAAATATATACACGAATTACAAAGTTTAACAAAGTTTTTTCAACATCTTAATAACATACACCCTAATAATATTAAATTTACTATAGAGGTTGAAACAATCGTTTACGGTTTGTAGATCTCATGATTATAAAAATTGAAAACAAATTTAGCTAGACGCTATTTAGAAAACCGACTGATACTAATCGATACCTTAATGCACATTCACATCACCATCCTTCCCAACTACCTACATGCCGTTATTAAGTCTAATAATTAGATCTATACACTTAACCGACGGTTAATCTAGACAAGAAGAAATTAACAATCTAACCGTAATGCTACAACAAAATGGGTATCCTTTAAGACAAATACGAGGAATCACCAAAAATGTCTTAAAAAATAAAGCAAAACGTAATAATGTTACCGTGTATAAAAGGTGTAACCAATAGAATTGCAAAGAAATTTTCAAAACCAGAATTTAAAATAATTTTTAAGCCATATACCACTATCTAACAATTGTTAAGAAACCCAAAAGATAAAATACTTGGTGAAGAACATGAAGTATATAAGATTCCATGCAACAACTGTTAAAATGCTTATAATGGGCTAACCAAGAGAAAACTAAGTGCAAGAGCCCAAGAACACAAACTAGCTATTAAGCAACACATCACATCTAACTCACTAGCAACACATCATTTAGAAACAGGCCATTACATTAATACCGATATAATAAAACTACTTGAAACAGCGTGAAGTTTACAAGAAAGGATCACAAGAGAGGCCATTGAAATCGAAAAAAGACTTCTAGCTATGAACAAACGTGATGATGGATCGCTAATAGCAGCAATATGGAATAATAACTGCACCTACAACTGCGAAGTGCAACCTAACTCCTCTCAAAACCATCCACAAAACAATATATATATATATATATATATATATATATATATATATATATATACGGAAAATAAGATTAGTCCCAAGATTGAATAAAACAGTGTCCCTGCATGTAAAGTTCAGGGATTTTTCTGAAAAAATTCATGCATATAATAGTAGATTTCGCAACTAGTGCGCTGTTTACACATTTCTTGGTGCGAGGCTGTTCTTTTACCCGAGGCGTAGCCGAGATAAAAATATGGCCGAGCACCAAAAGACAGCGCACGTGTTTACATTGTAATCGTTCACATAAAATTAGAAAAAAATTAAATTTTGAAATATTTGTTGACAAATGTCAAATTAAATACATAAACAAAAAAGTTTATATATTTAGTTATATACCACTTTTCTCTTTATGTATTAAAAGTAACGATTACAAAAAAAAATTTAAATAAAAACACTAGACGTATTTATTTTAATAAATGATTAAAGTTGCTTTAAAGCTCTGTTAATTCTAATTCTAGGAAATTTATGGTTTATATTTTTGGATCTATAAGTTTGGGTTTGTAATGTTTGAATGGTATTGGAATTACTCTATAGGCTAGAAAATCCTCACCTCCTTCTTATTATTTTAGGCATTGACTTTCTTTCCCCTAAGTAGTGGCACTGTTAATAGCGCAGGTACAATAATACAGTACTTTTCTCGATTACAAAGTAGGCGGAATGTCTCCCAAAAATTTCATATTAAAGTTACTAAACCTGGATATATTTTAAATGAACATACTATATTAAAAAACGCGGTAAGTAGGAATAGTAGGATTCTAACCAAAAATAATTTTTTGTCACTTTTAATTAGCTAATATTATTATTACTTTCATAACGTAGAAAAGATGTAAAATTAAATGTACTTTTTAACCACACAAATCATAGCTTTCGGGTATGCGGTCGCGTAACAGTTCCTGAACTCTTGTAAGTGGGCAGAAATGTTCACACTCTGGAATAATTATTTCAACAGGTGGCTCTCCTGTATGTTTTTCATAATATATCTGCAAAACAATATGTATTTTATACATTCATCAACATATTTAGTTTTTTTAACCTTAAATCCGTGTACATTATTTATTTTGTGCAACTCCACGATGACACAACCTCCATACGGGGGCACCTGATCATCAAATGCTTTCATGGTTAATAAAATTCCAGAAACTTGAATATCGTGAGCTGAGAATAACATTATTTTACGGCCCACTGGATTCAATGAACCATCAATTTTCTTTGCCGAAACGTCAAGCATAGTTTTTAACAGAAATCCTAATACTAATATTAGACAATGCGTTGGTTAGGAATTAAAGTTACATTACCTTGTCCTAATTTTGCCAATTCAGATGTTGCACTCCACAAATGATATAGATCAATTGTAGCGGCTCTTAAAATTTCCGGATAAACAGGAGTTACCCAAGCGGGTAGTTTAAAACCCAGCTCCTCCTAAAAAGCGATCTAGTGAAACTATAATTTAAGTACGTAGAATATACCTCCACTCGTAGTCCAAAATACAATAAAGACAAATCTAATGCACCGTTGACATGTAGTCCTGTGTTACTTGATACATAATTATACCAGGCTCTATACCTATTGTTCAATAAATCTCCTTCAGAGGTATTTAAAAATTGATTTAACAACTTCAAACGGTTAGGGCAATTCGCTGGTATACTTCCAATCAACTATAAAGAAAGGTGTTATCGTTTGAGGTGCTTTAGCCAAACATTACTTACGTTGGCTTGTAAATCTAAATAGTTGTATGGAATAGGTTGCCATAATAGATGTTTATTCCAAATTAATTCATGTGTAGGTGGAAACAGTCCCGCCAATACAAGTTCAAGAGACATTTTGGTTCTATTAATTCCAGTGGATACTGCTTCAACAACTTCAGGAGTGTACATTCCCACAAATTTACTGTATCGTTCGTGCAACTTCTGTCCAAGATTATATTCTCTCATTTTACCTTTCTATAAATGAAGTATTCAGCAAAAATTTAATTAAAACTGCAAACTTACGTTTGTTAGTTGTTCCCATCCGTAAGGGTAATACGTCACATTTCTGTATGGATCTTTAGGATACGTAGTTACACGGTCGTTGGTTCTAAAGCCATGCCGAAATACCTAAAAAAATACAAACTTGGAACGTATTCTTCTACAACTACAATTTTTACCGCAAATACAAATTCTAAAGTACTGTCATCATGTTTTGCATTTGTTAACAATACATGAGGAATTGCAAATATTAGGAATATGGAAAGCATTGTGATGCTACTAGTTTCTAATAGTAATTTAACGTTTCCTATTGTTGGTTTATATAGAGGTGTAAGAAGTACTTTGTCATCAGTTTTAAAATTTGTTATTCTAATTAAAAATTGGGTAGATCAGCAATTGCAATATAGTAAAATGTCGAGGTATATTTTTGCTGTTATACATTTGCACATATTTAATTACGTAACTATAATTGGGTTATCAAATTATGTGCAACTTTAAACTTTGATGAAATTGTTAGATGTATTTTTTGTCCAAAAAAATAAATTTTGAAACAAAGGTGTTAATTCCACATGAAAACACATTTATTATTGCTTTATTAACGCTAATTTACGTCATTTTAACTAAGTTTTTGTTTATTTTTCATTAATGCCTAATCTTTCATCGTGATATTTATCCTTATTACAAAATATATTAGGTATTTAAGTGTGGAAATAGAATTTTGCTTTGGTAAGCATGCAAATGCTTAATTGTGAAGGTAGAATTAATCAGCAATTTATGTTTACATTTAAGTATTAAGAAGTATTCAGTTATTAGTATTTAAGTTATGTTGAAAAATCATAGTTGAGATTCTTAATGTTTGCACAATTGAATTAAATATAGAGACAATATTTGTAGCTTTCACAAACCACCAACAAAATTTGGAGAAATATGATAAATCCAATTTTTTTTTAAATATTTAGATCGCTGAAAACTGAAACTTCAATTTGAATCCATCAGCTTGTTGTGATTCCTCTTTGTTATTCTTAACAGTGTTGTTATGCGAATGTTTAGCAAAAACTCGTCCAATCGGTAATTTGGATTAGCCTCTGATAATTTTAAATTACACAACTTTTCAATTCGGGAAAATTTTTTTAGATAATGCTTTTTAAACCAAGAAATAATTACTCTCTTCGTTGCACTACTTTGTTGTAATGATCGCATCATTAAAATAGTGCACACATTGCACTTTTGAATGCTATTATTTAATATACTAGGTTCACATTAGTCTAAGAATAGATTCAAAAGATACACTAATATCAAAGGAAGCGAGATTTTCTTATGACTACTACAGTGTGTAGAAAAAGTAATGTAACTTGCTAATATTTCGATTTGTGATAGGATTACAATAAAAGTTGCACGAAATAATTCAATCAGAATGAGTCAGTTAGAAATCTACAGGGTGCACCATTACGCCAGAATAACTTAATGATATATTTTTTGAAATGGTACACCCTATATATTTTTACATCTTTTGAAAATATATTAAATAAGAAATGCAACCGTTAAAACCACGTTCAAAAGTTACAGGGGTTTGAGTATACAATTATACAAAAATTATGTATTAGAAATAATATAATTAATTAGTAATTAATAAAATGATTAAGCAATTAATAGCTTATTAATTTTATCTTATTAAATGCTCAAAGTGCATTTCTTGTTCCATTTGGCAATGTCCAAGTCTATTGTAAAAAGCTGATGTAGCATTTAGCACCTGCTCATTTGTTATTTGACGGGTTGTTATCAGTATGTTATGTCTGAGATCATCTAGATTATCAGGTTTTGTTTGAACATATCTACTTAACTTAACTTAACCTTCACGCCAGCCCGTTGGGGGGGTAGGCAAAACAATACCTGCCTCTTATTTATTTTTCATTCTCTAACTTTCTCCATCCTTTCGGATCTCCGCATACCTCCATAGCTTCCGCAAGGTTCATACATTGTGTCTGACATGCCCTTTTATTTTATCATATCATGCATTCTACTACATTCAGCCAAGTTTTACGAGCCCTACCAGGCTCGGCCGTACCTCTAACCTCACCCACATGCAATCTCGCCCTCCATTGTACCACTTGCAGTAAACATTCTATCCAGATATACCAGCTCGTCCACTTGCTCCACAATTTCATCTTTCAGAGCAAATAATCTACTCCTTTCCACCTTCCCGATTGAACACCACAAGCTTAGCTTTGTTCACGTTTACGTTTAGGTCCATGCTCTCACAGACTGTATCAAACTTCCTCAGAGAAATTTGTAGCTGATCCGCACTGTCACTTAATAAAACTGTGTCACCTTCATATACCAGAAGTTGTACAATTACATCACCAACCATTACACCATTTGTATCGGTACATTATTGTCTAACACATTTATCCATGTATGCATTGAACAACCACGGTGATATCACAAAGCCTTGTGGCACACCTTGCTCAATATTGAAGTATTCACTCACACCACCTCTCAACCCAAAACAAGCCCGGCTACCGTTGTATACTACCCTTATCCTGTTTATTAGACCTTTATTTCCGCCATATTCGTTTAATATTTCCCACAGTTACTCTATTCACTCTGTCGTATGCGTCCTCCAGATCTACAAACGCACAGTACAGCTTCCTTTTTACACTTAAACACTTTTCGATCACCTGCTGGAGAGCAATCACCTGATTGGCACATCCTCTTCCTGCCATGAAGCCATTCTACACATCCCAAATCCTATGTTGTGTAGTTTCTTGTACTCTATCCATCAGTATTCTTCTAAATACTTTACCAGGCACGCTGAACAAATTTATTCCTCTGTAGTTCACTCTTGTTCCCCTTACCCTTATGTAGTGGTACAATGATCGCGCTTCTTCCAATCGGTCGGCACTTTTCCACACATAACGCATACATTGAATAATTCACACAAACTTGGAATAAGCTTTGCACTTCCATACTTTAGAATTTCAGCAGTGATTTCATCTACGCCTGCTCTGTTGCCGTTTTTCAACTTTCCTACCGTTTTCTCTATCTCATTTATCCCAATATTCTTCTCAGTTTCATTCACCATTCCTTCCACATTCTCCTTATGTAACCACTCACTCTTACCTTCCTCCGTATTGTACAGCTTTCCGAAATATTCTTGCCAGCATTTGCTCACTTCACAATCGGCCCATACTGTTTCGTTGCTCATATCCATCACTCCTGCAGCATTCTGTTTTGGGTCAGGTTTTATTTTATATTTTTGACCCATTTCCAGAAGGGTTTTTTGTTTCCCTCAAAATCGTTCTGCATTTTATCTCCTTCCACAACCATCACTTCCTCTTTACTTATTCTCACTGCCTCCTTCGCTTCATTGCCATGTACGCATCATTAAAAAAGTGCACACTTTGCACTTTTGAATGCTATTATTTAATATACTAGGTTCACATTAGTCGAAGAATAAATACAAAAGATACACTAATATCAAAGGAAGCGAGATTTTCTTGTGACTTATCTTTCTACTACAGTGTGTAAAAAAAGTAAGGCAACTTGCTAATATTTCGATTTCTGATAGGTTTATAATAAAATTTCCAGGAAATAATTCAATCTATCAGAATGAGTCAGTTAGAAATATACAAGGTGCACCATTACGCCAGAGTAACGTAATGAGATATTTTTTGAAATGGTACCGCCTATATATTTTTACAACTTTTGAAAATATATTAAATTAGAAATACAACCGTTAAAACCACGTTCAAAAGTTACTGGGGTTTGAGTATACAATTATACAAAAATTATGTATTTGAAATAAAATAATTAATTAATTAATAATTAATAAAATAATAATTAAGCAATTAATAGCATATTAATTTTATTTATCCCAATATCGTTCTCAGTTTCATTCACCATTCCTTCCACATTCTCCTTATGTAACCACTCAGTCTTACATTCCTCAGTACTGTACAGTTTTCCGAAATATTCTTGCCAGCATTTCCTCACTTCACAATCGGCCCATACTGTTTCGTTGTTCATATCCATCACTCCTGCAGCATTCTGTTTTGTGTCACGTTTCGTATTTTTTACCCATTTCCAGAAGTGTTTTTTGTTTCCCTCAAAATCGTTCTGCATTTTATCTCCTTCCACAACCATCACTTCCTCTTTACATATTCTCACTAACTCCTTCGCTTCATTCCCATGTACGCATCTTTTTTCTTACATACTGCTTTTTTTACAGATTCATTTCACCAAGCACATTTTTTCTGTCTACCTACAGTCGCTATTCCACATATCATCACGGAACAATTGACAACACAGTTTTTCAAGCTTTCTCATGCACTTTCATTTTAAGTTTCGAACATCAACGCTAAAGTGCGCTGTTGCACCACCCTGTTGAAACCAAATGTCATAGAATTTGCGTTCTACTCCTGAATTCATCTAGCATTATTATTAGTCCAATATCTGCAGATGTGGCGATTAACTGTTCCATTTAACATGAACGTGACTTCATCGGAAAAAAATATCTTATTCGTAAAATGAATGTGCATAATAGTGACAGACGTGTACTATTATTTTTTTGTCTTACATCCTTTTTTAATAATCTTATTTCCAAGCCCCTGAAACTTTGGAACGAATAAAGTTAGAAACATGCGGTTTTAACGGTTGCGTTTCTAACATAATAGATTTTCAAACAGTGTAAAAATATGCAAGGCGCACCCTGTATATGTCTAACTGATCTATTCTGATAGTTCGATGTATTTCGTACAATTTTTATTTGAAACTTTTTTTTGTAAACCTATCAGAAGCCCAAATATTAGCAACTTACGTTACTTTTTGTACTCACTGTAATTTACATTTATTAGGGAAAAAACAAAATAATAATATAAATTATATATTTTTAAACTGCATCGAAGAAGTAGAATATGGATTTTCTCAAAAATGTAAGACAATTTTAGGTTTCGACAATTTTTATTCTACTATAATCATATCTTTACAAACGTGCTGTTTAACTTATGTAAATATGTGAACTACATGTCACGATGTTTCTTTTTTGAGTAATCGCAGAAGATTCAATACTTCGCCCATTCTTTGCAGGTAGATTTTTTAAATCTAATCGTAAGTATCGTGCACAAAGGTACTGATGCCCAAAACTAGGTGTAGAGCCGTAAACTCTAATAGGATAAATTTCAAAAAGAGGGCAGCACTTGCTTTGTACATGTATCACCCTCAAACCAAGAAAGGGTTGCGATAGGATAAAAACTACGGTATAATTAAAGCAAAATAAACGTTGACCAGGAAAACGACAGGACGGCTTAGGATTCGGATCCTAATACGTCCAAGAGAAAGAAATAAAATACTAGTGGTAGAACACAAATCTTTATTGTGTAACGCAAAGCAACCCCCAGATAAACAAAACACTCCTTAATGTCTCAAAACCAGGTAAACGTATTTATAGCTTGAAATTTTGACGGCAATTGCGAAACCTCATTTACCGTGAGACAGGACAACTAACTCAAATGCATGATTCAAACAAATAAAACGGAAGAAAATATTTCAGAACTGTCAGACTTCCAGCGTCGAACCGGGAGACTAGAAAAAAAAACAACAAAGACACAATCAATTCATGAATCGTGGTTCCAGGAAGAGCTTTTCTTAAAACGTGATTGAGTTTCTTTTACTCAAAACAAAATTAAAACAAATAAAATGTAACTAAGTCGAATGCTAGCCGATGTCTACCGCTGATGCTAAATAATTTAAACTCAATATAAGCAATAATCGTCTAATTTTTAAAGCTGCAAAGAAAAAAGTAGGTAAAGCAGTATTGCCACGACTAATGAGTAGCTGCATAAAATTGAATAATAAGCACACTAATCCCCCAAAATAACGAACAATTCACTAAACAACAATTATAGATTTTGGGGCTGAAGGTCGCATCACTTACAAATATCTAATAACTTTCTTGTTATTGTAATGTTTGTTATAAAGCGCAATAAAGCCTACTATATATATATATATATATATATATATATATATATATATATATATATATATATATATATATATATATATATAATAATAAAACTTATTACTCTGAGGTTTGTGGTTTTATTAGAATCTTGCTTCTGTGATTTTCATTCTATATAGACGGTGAGCCCTGTTAAACTTTTAACACTTGCTGAAGTAAAACCACAAACCTCAGAGTAATAAGCTTTGAAGGTAACAGCTGTTTAAAACATAAGTAGTTTTCTTAACAATAGGTAACACACAACTAAAATAAGGCATGAACGAAGCATATTAGAAAATTCCGAAGCGGGCACCGTGTGTGAGTAGTATATTTATTAATTTTCACTACTTCCAAAGTAACACATAAATTCCGAAGCGGGCACCGTGTGTGAGCTGTATATTTATTAATTTGCGCTACTTCTAAAGTAACAAATAAAATTTTAGGTGTATAAGTTAATTGAATCGAAAAATCATACTTAATCTTTAACTTTATATCGAACACATGTAAGTAACTGAAATAGCTTCACGCCTTTATTTATAACTCGTTGACTAGAAACAAGCAACGCCCCAAATAATTATTATGGTGTAGGTTTATTTCTCTAGGGGTTCCGTCACTAAATAATAAAGTAAGACTCACCAGTAAGTTGGTAGTGTCACGAATACCCGAAGGTATTATTTGATTTAACCTCGATATTTTAGGGAGACGTCGAGTCACTAGCGGAGCTATTTCCTTGCATGATCTTCGATACAAGGCTATCGGAATCCGATGTGCAGTGTTCAATGTTGAAAGAAAATAGTTACCAACGTATTCATAAATCCTAGTACGAGAAGTCTTCAGGTGGAGGGAAAAGATTTCCGCACAAACCACAGAAGGATAGGAGATAAGAAGGAACGAAACCAAAAGAAACTGAAGGAGTCCATGTCTTAGTTACGAGACCAATAATAATTGAAGAAACCTCAAATGTTTAAGTAATAACCTGAATGGTGTAGTAAATTTTAAGAAGAGCTTATCTTCTGTAGGGACGAGGAAGCACGTAGCTTTTAAGGAAACTTTATATCCGTAAAACGAAAGAATAAACTGCCAAATTTTGGTATAACTTTTGAGTACATGTCGTGGAAGTAAAATAAGCACCTAGCGTAATGTAAGTTTTGCAAGTAGATTTCCTAAGACGAACATTTGACAAAATGGCTTCTTTTAGAAAACGAAGAAGACGATCACCTCTTCTGACTTTTCCTTTTTCCTCCAATAACAATACTCCCCTTTATCAAACCTTTTAAATCCGGTGCAAACCTGAGTATATTTGGTGCGGTTGCCACACCTAGTTGTTGAAAATCGAAATCTCAATTGAGTAAGGTGTGTTGCCTAACAACTGATATGACCAATTCTCAACTTTGAGAGAAAATACGAACGCCCAACAAACGCATCACAAGTAAAATTGTCGAAATGTAAAACTGTTTCAGTTTTTTTAGTAAATTGCTTATTTTTCTTCTTCAATACAATGTAGAATACACAGCGGTTTTGGAGAAACGTTTATTCACACCTTATTGACCAATACTTCAGAAAAGCATCAACAATGAATGGCAAACCTGTTCATAGCAAGTACCGTTTGCCATCAAGTAGTGAACATCATATTTAAAGTTCAAAATAAAGTCACACTTTTGTAAAGATGTTGTCATTTTATTAAAGGTTAGCCGATAATTTTGTCTTTTCGTATTTGAAGAATATGTGAAACTGTTTTATTAACAATAATTTAGCAAGTTTAGATTGGAGTTTTAAATTAAAATTTGGTTTATATATTGGTATTAATAAATAGTGAAATTCCCTCTTTACTAGGTTAGAGTG
Source organism: Vesta saturnalis (assembly GCA_036346205.1). Lineage (NCBI taxonomy): Eukaryota > Metazoa > Arthropoda > Insecta > Coleoptera > Lampyridae > Vesta > Vesta saturnalis. The sequence goes on along the minus strand of JARFJB010002147.1, from coordinate 852,956 downwards.
AAAGAGATTAATATTGGTGTATTTTGGTAAATGAAAGGGAATTAGGTATGTTTCATAAAATTAAATTGAGTGTAAAATGTATTACATTGTATGGTACATCTTGTGCAAACATTAATTATAGTCACCAGACGACTGCCGTATTCTTTTCGGTAAGGATTGTTGAGTTTAAACAAAGAATTTGGATTTTATACACGTTAAGTTTAAGGTTTCATTTCGTCGAAATTTTCTTTGGCACGTATATCGGCTTACATCAATAAGACTCGCATGCTGAGCAACTTCTTCGGGTGACATAATTACTTCTCGAAGGCCTTCTGGTTCAATTCGTTTTGGCGGATTTAAAACTTTGAGAAGATGGCGAATTCTGGATAAAGTAGCAATTAGTACTGTCAGAGATACCGTAGTAGCAGAACTCACCTTTGTTCGCGGTGCCGCCGCACGCACGAAGTTTGGTGGTTTGGGGTAGTAAACCGTTTACGCCCATTTCGGGGGGCTTATAGGAGTTACCGTGAAAGTTTGGTTCTGAATACACCCTTAACTGGTAGATCATATATTAGTTTCGTTCTCCCCGAAATAATTTCTGTAATAGTTGTAGAGTATCGACATTTCTCGTTCATGGAAGTTGGATTCGGTGTCGGATAGGTGCCGGTCGTAACTCCTTTGGAGTTTTCTTCGTGTGCGGATCTATGTGAATTAGTTCAGGTGTTAGTTTTGTGGACGGCTTCGTGTGTACAGCTGCCTATTAACAAACATTTCGCTGTAAATAAAAAAATTCTTTTCGTTCTTCTGATACTTTAAATTAATTAATTAAAGTGGTATTTAGTATATAGTAGTATATAGTAGAGTAAAGTAATCAGTTTATGAAAGTTTAAGTAGCAGTGTAACGTACAACCAATTGTAAGATCAATCAAAACGTATTTAAAAGATAAGTATTCACGAGTCAGGTATTTGGAGTTCGAGTTTCTACATCGATTATATTATAGATACCTTAGGCGTCTGTATAACAAATCGTCTGTTCCAAATACAAGGTAATTTTGTTAGTTGTATTTTGTGAGCAATGGTTGACAAAATTTTAATAAATTCTTGTGTATTGTATTTTTTGTTATATACTAAGTGATATAGAAAGAAGAACACCCAGTAATAATCAATTTGTTTGAACAATTTTTGGTATACAAGTGTATTCGAGTTAGACTAGTAAACGATCAAAATTTGATAAAAATTAAACTGTTAACTTTTTCAAAAAAACTTAATGTGTTACTCCACCACAAAGTCTTATAACACGTCTGGACATACTTCTAATGAGGTGATCGATTTCCTTCTAAGGTATCTCCTCCCATGCTATCTGGAACTCATGCTGCAGAGCCACTAGAGTTTGTGGGCTGGGGTAAATTGAGTGTTATAGTTCAGAGTCGTGGACTAAGGCTGTGGATTGTGTTAGCGCAGTACAAAGACTAATATGCCAATTTCAATCACTAGAATTTGATGCTGAACATGAAAAAGTGTATGGGTGGGGTATGTTTAGTGATGACTATTTAGATAATCTAGTTTATAAGTATGGTAGTGGAATACGTCTGTGTGAGAAATATTTTCTATCGCATATCGATGGTGTAGAGTGCATTTGTTGTATTAAGCGGTTAATAGAAGACCTTAGAGAAATATCTCTGGAACAATTTTTACATGAAATTTACCGAATTATATTCCATCAGATGACAACACGACAAGTGAAGGAGGTCTGCATTAATGAGCTCAAAAGCGTAGTTCACGATGTAGTAGAATTGGAGCGAAAAGGAGAATGGGAACAGTTAGCAAGAGACTGCACACTTTAGGAAAAGAATCAAAGAGGGTAGTCAAATACTTTCAGCTGTCCTGGAAAATATCGTGATTACGTATTTGTGATACGCTTTAGTAGTGTATAGTATTGTATGTATTAATAATAAATCAAAAAAATTAAAAAAAGAGTTATTTATTACATTATAATATTACAATATATAAAAGCAATCGTACAGAGCGTATTATATAATGTCTTTGTTAGAAATCCATGAATTGTGAGAAGTATCAAACCCTAACCATTTAACGAGAGACATATTTCCTCGACGTCGCATTATACGTTCAACTAGGTAAATGTCAGGATGTTTAACACTTTGAAGTTCTGGCTCATAGAAACATCCCTTTATCTCTTCATCTCGACTATCACGTAATGTGTGGGTAATTGGACTGGAACGTTTCACTGCTGATATTCGAAGGACTTCGTAACTCCAATTAGGTGTATAACCCTTAGAGAATATGCTTCTGTATTTGCTAATACGTGCATAATCCCCCACTTTAAATTTAGTTGTCTTACGGTCAAGAACTTTAAGACATCTTAAAAGTTTCGAAATAGATGCAGCAGTGTTTTCCGTAACTTCTATAGGTTTATATCCGGTGGTTCTATGCTTTCTTAAATTATAATCCACAGCAATTTGAGGTTATATACCATTCATAGGAACCTTGCATATTGAATGTTTTCCACATTATTGCTTTAAGAGTGCGATTTACACGTTCAACTATACTACTCTTGAAGTTGGAATAACTACTGTAAGGATTAATACTAAATTTTTTCATAACTTTTTTAAATTCAACATTATAAAACTCCGTTCCCAAGTCAGTTTGTATATGTGTAGGCGTCCTTTGCAAACCAGACAAAAGTTTGTTCATTACATCTGTGACTAGTTTACCATTCTTGCGCTTGATGGGAAAGGCCCAGACATATTTAAAGAAAGCATTTAATATCACTAAAATGTATCGAAATCCTTTATTTACCGGAGCGTAAGGTGTCATTTCCACTAAATCAGCTTGAAAGAGATCATTTAAACCTTATAGTACTACACAAAGCCATGGAAAACTTCTCCTTGCTGGTTTGTGTACTTCGTCAACAGTATCAGCTTTACTCATTTTATCGCTTTCGATTTTAGTAGAATCT
>JARFJB010002147.1:775000-845000 GCA_036346205.1 Vesta saturnalis | reverse complement strand
CACACACAGACACACACAGACACACACAGAACACACACACAGACACACACAGACACACACAGACACACACGACACACACACACACAGACACACACAGACACACACGACACACAGACACACACAGACACACACACACACGACAACACACACACAGACACACAGCAACACACACACAGACACACAGACACACAGACACACACAGACACACAGACACACACAGACACACACAACACGACACACAGACACACACAGACACACACGACACACACGACACACACAGACACACACGACACACACAGACACACACGACACACACACAGACACACACAGACACACACACACAGACACACAACACACGACACACACAGACACACGACACACACGACACACAGACACACACAGACACACACAACACACAGACACACACAGACACAACACACACGACACACACACACAACAGACACACACAGACAACACACAGCACACACAGACACACACAGACACACACAGACACACACGACACACACAGACACACACAGACACACACGACACACAGACACACACACACACACAGACACACAGACACACACGACACACACAGACACACACAGACACACACGACACACACACACACACACAGACACACACAGACACACACAGACACACAGACACACACAGACACACACGACACACAACACACACAACACACACACAGACACACACAGACACACACAGACACACAACACACACAGACACACACGACACACACAGACACACACGACACACACAGACACACAGACACACACAGACACACAGACACACAGACACACACGACACACACAGACACACACAACACACACGACACACACAGACACACACAACACACACACACACAACACGACACACAACAACACACACACGACACACACACACACACAACACACACAACACACACACACACACACAACACACACAACACACAACACACACAACACACACACACACACAACACACACACACACACACACACACACACACACACACACACACACACACACACACACACACACACACACACACACACACACACACACACACACACACACACACACACACAAACACACACACACACACACACACACACACACACACACACACACACACACACACACACACACACACACACACACACACACACACACACACACACACACACACACACACACACACACACACACACACACACACACACACACACACACACACACACACACACACACACACACACACAGACACAGACACAGACACAGACACAGACACAGACACAACACACACACACACACACACAGACACAGACACAGACACAGACACAGACACAGACACACACACACACACACACACACACACACACACACACACACACACACACACACACACACACACACACACACACACACACACACACACACACACACACACACACACACACACACAGACACAGACACAGACACAGACACAGACACACACACACACACACACACATTTCCTGTCTACATTGATCCCAATAACTCCCGCAACCAATCCACTATTTTATTCGGATAATTCTAAGGTACAAACTCAATCGTTTTGTTATTATATCGTAATAGTTGCGTTCCACCCCCTCTTTTGGAGGTAGAAGTTGGGCGAGATCTTGTGGCAGAAGGTGCAATAGCTGATGTGGCGGGTCGTTGTTTTAGGGTGAAGTAATGGTTTAATGATCTCAATGTATTTCCTACTATTAGTTCCTTGGATTTGGTCATCTGGGTTATAATTACGTCGAGCAGCATTTGTGCGGCGCAAAATGTCATTGTATTGCTGCAGATCACTCTTTTTGTATCCCTTAGGAGCTTTTTTAAATAGTAGCTCATATAATCCCGGAGTTCCATCATAGTCTAATGATGATCCATCAGGAAGAAAGTGTACACCGTATGTTAAATCAGACTCGTCTTCGGGATCTCTAAATATACCTTCCACATAATATTTCACTAATCCTTCATACTGACTAAGGTACTTTTCACAGGCCGGTTGAGATCCAGCAGCTAACAGTTCTGATTTCAATTGTTGTAAAGTAGGAATCTCCCTCTCGTCATCGTGTGTGGTATCAGCAATCACAGTTTGCTCTAAAACTTGTCGAATGGCGTCAGGAATAAGAATACGTGGTGCCTTCCGAGTTGCAGATGTTTTAGGCGTATGATGTACAAAAACCTCCTTTTAATGTGCAACAGGCTCAGTTTTTCCGAATTCTGATGTAAATGGTTCAGCTTTGCCGAGAGAACCATCTTGCTTAGTAATCAATTGTTTCAATGGTTGTCTTATAGCTTCAAAGTGCACCTCCATCGCACGCTCTGTAAGAGCAGTATCTTCCTTTAAACTAGCATATTTTTGGTGCACACTCTTGCGAGCGCGCAAAATGTCTTGTACTAAGCGCTCCTCCATTACTACTGCACGTTCACATATCAAGTGTAGTATTTATAATGCAATGTAACAGTCGGAAACGCCCTGCATTAACGTCACTATCTTTATCAATCACAAGAAATCCAAATTTCTCACGCCAGCAACAAAAAACACAAGTCCTTAAATCTATCAAATATCATATCTACATTAACGTGATCATCATACACATGGTTAAGATTGGTACTATCTTGTTGAAACAGAACTAGTAGATTCGCATTATCACGTATAAGCTGTTTTGGAATAGAAGAATACGTTTGGCACAAATAGAAACAATCAAGGTTTGTTGTCTGCCAAAACAGAAATGATCCCTTATTTCATTCTGTTTATGGCATGCAACATCATCAAAAATCATTATTGAATTTTTACGTGAATCACTAGGGGATATAACGTCACTATTATCACTATATTCGAAATACCCGATATTTTTTAAAGGTGCAAGTATATTTCGTAGGTACTAGTATTTGGGTTGATATAAAGATTTGCAGTATACATAAACATTTTCAAAACCTAAACCATTTGGACGTTCTAATAAGGTAATCATAACATTTGTTTTTCCGCAACCTGATGGACTGACGATTATACCTCGTTTACAACCTCCTTTTACTAGACCACTATGTTTTGAGTAGTGATTATTGTTAAAAGTGATGTCATAATTTTTTATAGGTAATACAGTATCTTGTAGAATGAAACGGACGTCACCAATTGTAGTACTGAACTGTAACTTGTATGGTTGTTGTGTTGGCGAGAATATGTAAGCCTTCTAGGACTACAATCTAAAATTAGTTTGATTTATACAGGGTGATCTACAAACTTGTTACTTATCAAAGTTATATTATTTTAAATGGAATACACTCCTTTTTAATTTTTTTTTGAAATAAGGTGTAAAAATAAGGTAGACTTTCATTAGAGTTCCCTATACCTAAACCTTACAGTTTCCGAAATATTTAACATTTTTTGAAAATGTAGGGTTGTCAAAAAATTCAAGTACTTTTCGATTCAGAAAAGATGAGACAATCTAATCTAAGTCATCGTAATAAGGATATTAGGAAGTACGTATTCTGTTGTTTATTGTTTCAAATCATAATTTATAAAATACAAAGAATAACGCGTAAAGTTAACAAACTTAAAAGTTAAATATCTTTGTTATTTTAAATACAACGCCCAAGAAATTTTTATCGGAATGGAATAGTTTTTTGACAATAGTTCGAAATGTATTAGGGTTCCCTATATCTAACTTCAATACTTTTCGAGAAATTAGTGTATTTGTTACATTTTTAGAAATTACGCCATTAACTCATGTCAATCAGTTAGAATTCTGTGATTTACAAAGGTTACAAATGTGTTAAACGGTTTTTCGTTGATTAAGGTTATCAAGGTTATACAGTTGCTGGTCTTGAAAAAGACCGTTTTACATTATGCACCGAGAGCCTACTGTTGGATTTGTCACTACAGTAAATGTTCAAATTGATGACCGTCTTCTTGAATGCATAGTCTAATTCTTTCTTCCAAATTTTGTCTGACTTTTCTTAACATATCTGGAGCAATTGTGTCCACCGCATTTCTAATTCTCTCTTTCATATTGTCTGCAGTAGTAGCAGGAATATTGTAAACAATATTTTTAATATAGCCCCATAAAAAGTAATCCATTGGAGTAAGACAAGGCGATCTTGGTGGCCAATGACATGGTCCGTTCCTTCCAATCCATTTATTAATAAATTTCCTAGTTAAATAATTTCTAACTCTACGATCAAAGTGTGCCGGTGCACCATCTAATTTGTAGCCACATATTCCCTCTAATGTTCAACGGAACGTTTTCGAGAAGTGTCCAAAAGTCTCGCTTTAAAAATCTCAAAAATTTTCTACCATTTAAATAACCATTGAAAAAGTATGGTCCATTTACCTGATCTCCAATAATTCCTGCCCATACGTTTATGCTCCAACGATTTTGGCGGTCAACAGTATTAAAAGCATGCCTATTCTCGGTATCATAATAGTGAAAATTATGTCCATTTACCAAACCGTTGTTGTGAAATGTTGATTCATCAGTAAACAAAACGAAATTTAAAAAATCTTGTTGATCCCCTATGTTTTCAATTGCCCACAAACAGAAATCTATTCGTTGTTGAAAATCATTACCATACAAATTTTGATGAATTTCTATGTGATGAGCATGAAATTTGTGTTTTTTGAGAACTCTTCTCACACTTCCTCTACTTAAATCTGTTTGTCTAGCAATTACTCTAGTACTAGTGTGGGAATTTTCAGCGATAGATCCTAATACTAAAAACTCACTATCCTCATTGCCAGTTACCGGTTTACTTTTATTAGGTTTTGGATAGGCAGTGTTACCTGTGGCTCGAAATGTTTGTAAAAGTCTTTGAAAAGCTCTCGTATCAGGATGGTTGCTATCAGGGTACTTTTGGGCATAAACCCTGGAAGCCAAAAGACAATTTTCATGGCATTCTCCTATGGTCAACACCATATCCACTCTTTCTTGCACTGAATATTTCATTGTAATGAAAAAATCATCAATAGTTATAAACACTGTCGTATTTTGAAATACGTCCATATGACAGAAATGTTTATAAATCAAAGAATTCTAACTGATCGATATGAGTTAATGGCGTAATTTCTAAAAATGTAACAAATACACTAATTTCTCGAAAAGTATTGAAGTAAGGTATAGGGAACCCTAATACATTTCGAACTATTGTCAAAAGACTATTCCATTCCGATAAAAATTTCTTGGGCGTTGTATTTAAAATAACAAAGATATTTAACTTTGAAGTTTGTTAACTTTACGCGTTATTCTTTGTATTTTATACATTATGATTTGAAACAATAAACAACAGAATACGTACTTCCAAATATCCTTATTACGATGACCTAGATTAGATTGTCTCATCTTTTCTGAATCGAAAAATGTTTGAATTTTTTGACAACCCTACATTTTCAAAAAATGTTAAATATTTCGGAAACTGTAAGGTTTAGGTATAGGGAACTCTAATGAAAGTCTACCTTATTTTTACACCTTATTTAAAAAAAAATTAAAAAGGAGGGTATTCCGTTTAAAATAATGTAACTTTGATAAGTAACAAGTTTGTAGATCACCCTGTATAAATCAAACTAATTTTAGATTGTAGTCCTAGAAGGCTTACATATTCTCGCCCAAACAGATTTTGAAAAAATTCAGTCGTTTGGGTGCTAGAGACCGATGCGTTGGTGGTGGCCCACCCTGTATATATATATATATATATATATATATATATATATATATATATATATATATATATATATATATATATATATATATATATAGTATATAGTTATAGACCGCACGTTATTGAGCCCGATATATTAACAGGCGCCCTATACGGGATAGATGTTTATCGTTCCTTCGTGAGCCCTCCATCTATATTTTTAAATAAAGAGCTCACTTTTTATTTTTTGAGCAACCTAGTAATTAATAAACAATTTCCGAAAAAACGATCATTCATAAAAATTATTAAGCTTTAATTTAAAAAGTTTAAAAAGCTGTATCTACTTTAGACGAAACAAAATACTAGTTTTAATAAAAAGTGAAAGAAATTTTTAAAAGTTATTTGAGTGTATTACTTTATCAAATTATGCTAGAGAGATATCGAGAAAAGTAATTGAACGATCAGTACTTAATGTTTTGATTCGTCTATTATGATGTAAGTCTAAAACTCAAAAACGCAATTGTAGTAAGAGCTACAAAATAACGTTTCATTGTAAGAATCTGTGCTACATAAATATTGCAAAGAACTTTAATTTAAAAAATACCTACATATTTAATTGTTTTTTTGTATTGTATTTTTAAAAAATGTAGAAATTAAATTAGTTGTAATTTCCTTTTTTTGTTAGTATATTTACTGCTGTAAAAAAATCCAACTTAATTTAAAAATATAAGCTTGCATAACATTGTCTTTAGATTAAAAACATTTTAAAACATGTTACTATTTTTAAAAAGACAATTGAACTTCATTTAGAAGAATAAAAGAATAACAAGTATGGATTCTCCTTTAAAATTTTATTTTTCCCTTAATGTGCACATTGAATGCAGATTAAGGTAATTGTCTAAAGCTATCATAATCTCAGTGTTAACAGAAGTCAACTGTAATTAACTATTTTTCCATTAATGATTGAAATTCTATTTGTAATCTCCTAAACAATACCCAAGTAGTTTCTAATTATGGTACCCATTTCAATGATACAGGAAATTGGTAATTCCAATAAGACTTTTGTTCTATTCATTACCATGTCTTCTTGGTTAACTTTAAAAATGTTACAATTCAGTTCATCAGTTTAATTTGAAGTGGTTTGTAAGTGGTAAATGAGTTCCAGAGCTAAAAAACTATATCCAATGGCAATGGCTGTTTATAGTAGTGGTAAGTACATTCTACAGTTTTTTCTTGCTTTAATTATTGTTTTTATTTTTTTTATTTCCTAATATTTGTCAAAGAACTGAGAGAAAAGAAGAGACAAATACTATCTATTGTAGAATAAATTCTAATTTACAATAACTAAATATAAAAAAAAAGCATTTGTTAAAACTTATAGCTATTATAAAAAAAGGTACTATAATAATATACATATACATATAGTGAACTTACACATTATTTATAAAAAGTAAATAATGGGTTTAATTTTTGTTTTAAAGGTACTTAAACTACTACATGTTTTTATTTCATGTGTCAACTTATGATTAAACCATTAAAAAATAAAGAATTTTTTAAACTTGCAAGACGTACATTTTTAATATAGAAATTATCATTATTCCTTGCACAATAATTATGAATATTGCAGAATAATGCGCATTCGTCGGTTTTGTAAATGCTGTAATTTTTTTAAGTTTGTTTTTTTTTATTAGATAGTTAATCGAAGAACAGTATTCAAAAATTGGCTTAATTGTTATAAATATTAATTAAATTACTAGCGTTTGTTATTTTTCTTGCGATTCTGGTGAACAGAATTTATCTATAATAAAATAAAATTAATAATAATTTTTAATTATCTATAACTTTGTTTTTAATATGCAAAAATTGGTCATTAAATTTTCATTCACTTTCACACCAAAATATTTAAAAGATTTAAACCAACTTTAATTGTTCATTGTTAATTTTCAGAATTGGGCTTCCATAATCGATATATTTATTTTTAAGTGAAGTTATACTAATCATTGCTTGAGTTTTTTGACATTAATTTTTAAGGCATTTACATTAACATATCCCAATAATAGTTTTAGGCCTTAGTTCATTTTTTCTATTGCCTTATATAATTGTTTATCATAGACTGCAATGAATGTATCATCTGCAAATAAGTTATTAAAAGTTAATATCATTGATATACAACAAAAAAGTAGAGGTCCTAAAACACTTCCTAGAAGAACGCCACAATTATTGGGTAGTATTTCGGATATGCGATTATTCATCCTTTTCAAGACCGATTAGTAAGATAATTGTAATTTTTTAATTAAAACATTTCGATTAATTTTCGTGTATTACACTGTAGAACAACAAAAAAAAGTGCATTGCAGTTGGGCTTTTTACAGAGCCTAAGCCAAGAGTATCCTTAACACGTCAGGTTATTTTTATATGTTTGAAGTTTTTAAGGTATTTATCTATTTGTTGCCTTGTTTGGTCCAACTAAATGTAGTGTTGTCTCCAAAAAAAGATTAAACTGGAGAGTTGAGATGAATTCCTACAAAACAGGGCACTTCATCTTGAAAAACATGAAAATTTGACATATTTTTAACCAAGTGACTTTACTGTGTCCTAGCCCCTATAAAGTCTATATTTTATGGTTCAGAATAAATAAAACAAGCTTTAGCAGAGGCAGTATATGTATTAAAAAAAATAAAATTGTTAAAGTTTCGATTTATTCAACATAAATCTTTATCAAAGTCTAAAAAAAGGACAGTTAGAACATTAGAAAATATAATAAGCGGTACTTAGTATCTAATTTAAGTTAAATATTAATAAAGTGTAAAATGTAACACATTTGAAATGCGTATAAATTATCATTATCTCACACAATTATTTCACGTGAAGGAATATTTCCCAACACATTTTCTGAAACACTTTCAGGTTACCGAGAAATTTATATGTGCCTACATAAGGACTAGGGAAAAGGAGGACAAGACAGGGTCCTTAACGTTTCAAGCGTAATAAAACGGAAATTTTTAATTATTTTGATTACTTATTTATTTATTTATTACTCATACATAAACAGTCTTTAGAAATAAGGAACTTGAGAAACTTCAGACTTATTGAAAAAGATAATAATTTTAATTTTCTAAAAAATGTCAAAAACTCCATCTTGCCCCCCTCGGTAGGGTAAGACGGGGTACCCAATGGGACAAGATGGGGTATGGGGAAACATATTCTATTTTTGGTTGCAAAACTCGCAAACAAATATTGCCTCATCGTCTATCCCAGCACAGCTACAGTGTGCCCACTTCTCACAGAGAGAACATGCATCCTTCATCTGAATCCAAATTTTTTCCAAGGGATATTATTTTCATCGTTGTCACTTTTTGGTGGTGAATTTAGATTATTGTTGGTTTTCTTCTTATTCTTTTTCTTTGCCAAATTGGTTTTTCCTCGTTTCCTTGTCATACGTGTCATTTTGCGAGTTACAGGTTAAGGCATCACTTGTTGAGGACTGACAACAGAAAATACTGATGGTGGTGGAGCAGTTGGCCTTTGACCTATTTCTATATTGCTCATCCAAGTGGAGCATCCGGGCCGAGGCTCTGCTTCAATTTCAGATTGTGTCATGATAACAGGCATGCCGCGTATCAGCGGTTCGCCAATAGTTTCTTTGTCAGAATCTTCAACTGCCGAAGCTGAAGTTGCAGCCGTTATCATTTCAGGAACAACTGAAGCGTCAGTTGATGCAAATGGTCTGTTTGGTGCTGTTGCTCCGTTGTCCGACGTAGTGGTTTCTGGCAATGCTTCAGTGATGGAATATCTGTGGTCAATAATGGAGCAAAGTCAATGTCGGAAAACACTCTTGGTCATATGGCCAAATTCCACATTTTCTAAGCCATTTAGCGTCGTTGCCATTGTAGAAGCTTGAACAAAGGCTTTACCAAAAATCTCTGCTACTTACCGGACAGTTACTACCATTCCGGGATTGCTGCGTAGCCTGGCTGTATTTTGTTTGTCGTAATATGTACTCAAGCGCCTCATGTATGCTACGTCGCCGACTTGAAATCGATGAGTCGTATGTGGAGGTAAGCATAATATAATAACCCCATTGGAACGAGCTTCATTAATCACGCCAATATTTTGTGTGTGGGTGCTGTGGCCATCTAACAACAACAGCACAGGTTGATCAACTGTTGCTCCGCTAAATTTAGTGAACTTCTTAAACCAGCCAAGGAATAATTCAGTTGTCATCCAGCCAGAATCGCTACAAACACCCCCTGCTCCAGCTGCAGCATTCAGCATTAGCTGTGGGTCTATTCTCTTTCTTGGGAACACCATCATTGGAGGCATATATTGGCCACTAGCACTGAAACATATTTCTATAGTTATTGTGGTTTCTCTCTCCGCAGAAGCTATGGATCCCACTTGTTTTCTACCCTTTCTTGCAATTATTTTTGACTTTGTTTTAGGTACCACTGAAACTCCTGCTTCATCACAGTTATAAATTCTGTCAGGGGAAAGCTGTGCTCATCATAAACGTTTCCGAGGAAGTTAAAAAAATGTGCAACAGCTTGTTTATTAAACTCAGCGGTACGTGCATCTGAAGTGATTTCTGGCTCGATATCGTATCGATAATTCTGGATGCTTGCTTAAAAATCCCTGCACCCAATCTTTGCCTGCTTCTTTTTTTTAGAGTTAGAGGTGTTGCTTTCCATTTTTTACTGCCATCATTGGAGGCATATATTGGCCACTAGCACTAAAACATATTTCTATAGTTATTGTGGTTCCTCTCTCCGCAGAAGCTATGGATCCCACGTGTTTTCTACCCTTTCTTGCAATTATTTTTGACTTTGTTTTAGGTACCACTGAAACTCCTGCTTCATCACAATTATAAATTCTGTCAGGGGAAAGCTGTGCTTATCATAAACGTTTCCGAGGAAGTTAAAAAAATGTGCAACAGCTTGTTTATTAAACTCAGCGGTACGTGCATCTGAAGTGATTTCTGGCTCGATATCGTATCGATAATTCTGGATGCTTGCTTAAAAATCCCTGCACCCAATCTTTGCCTGCTTCTTTTTTTAGAGTTAGAGGTGTTGTTTTCCATTTTTTACTGCCAGAGTATATGCCAATGCCCTTAAATATTTTGTTGAGAGCCCGTGAAGATGACTCTCCATGTCAACTATACAGTTACAAAGTTCTTTCTCTTCGTCATAAGAAAATGTTCTTCTTTTTGTGCCTAAAGGAACTTTCACCGAAGTTTCAGAAGCAGCAGGATCTACTAAGGCTACACGATCTTCTTTAACTTTTCTTTCGAGGGTCGTTTGTGGCACAGAATATGTTTTCGCCGCTAATTTGTACCTCATTTTCCGTTTAACTACAACATGTACCGCATTTTTCATACTCTCTTCACTCCAATTCCCCCTCTCCGTCTTTCTTTTATAATTTTTCATCATTCTAAAACAAGATTAAGCTCAATTAAGTTCACAGAATCATATTGTCTTAAAGAAATAATTAAAATTTTCTGCGAGGGGTAAGTTTGGGGTACCCCATACCCCATCTTGCCCTCCCGCGCACATCTGAATAAATAACATGCCTTAAAAAATTAATCAAAATATGGAAACAATCATGGTCTTACCTGCTGGTCTAATCATTGGTAAACCAGAATAACTTTCAATCAGTTCTATACAACAAATGTTGAGGTACAAAACACATGCGATGTACAACACGAAAAATCGCAACGAACTTGACAGAAACCGAGTTTTTGGCGCTAGGGCAAACACGCGTGGACTCACAAGCCGGCTACGACGCTGACCGATAAACAAGACGGTGACGCGTCATTACGAGCCAGAGCGGCTGTGATTAGTCGTTCATGCGGCCGATTACACCCGGTACCCCGTCTTACCCGCTACCCCGTCTTGCCCTCCCATCCCCTATTAGAGTTCAAAATGCGATTCGAACGTCATTTTTTAACATTTTTGGAAAAAGAAATAAAACAGAATTTTGTATGGAGGGATTTCAATATCATATCTCAAGACGTATATTTTAGTTACAATATTTTTATTAAATATACGTTCTTACGTTTTATAGATGCAAACACTAAATTTAAAGAAGAAAATTCAGTTTCGTCTGCAACAGATCATACTGAGCTGAAGGTGAGTAAAATCACATTCATTAAATAAGCAGGGATCGATTTCCACATGTAAACTTTATCCTTCACTTATTTCAGACAAATAACTCCAGTATAAGTTCATTGACAAGCATCTGTTCTGAAACGACTCTTGAAAGATGGGACTAATCGGATTTTTTAATCCCTATTATTGAAAATGTGCGTACACTTTATGCTAAAGATAGCGAAACCGCTACTTCTTATATTTTCAACTATTCAGAAATCGATTTGAATGTGTTTGACTAATGGTCCATAAACCCTGAGCCCATATCAGCAGTTTTTAATAGCACTCCAATTGAACTTGGAACTTCTTCGGACGTTATATTATTGGAAAGTACCGAACCTTCCCCAATAATTAAAAACTACACTGGACCTACGCTTTCGTCCGAAGTACCCTCTATTTATGGATTTGAAGGTATTAGATCGGTAAGTCAAAACCTATTTTTCCTACATTTGTCTTAATAATTATACTACAATCTTCTTACTGCAGATTGTACCCGTTAACAGAGAAACAGATTTTGTGAACTTACAATCTGGAGAAGTTGAATCTATCCACTAACCAGATATTAATAATAGTACACCTGTAGAATTTCAAAGTGTCCTAAATGTGAAACCACCTCAAAATATTGGGGCACCATTACCGTATCAAATCCATGTGAATCCTGCTCCAATTATGATTCAGCAGCATGTAGATAGAACTATCTCAAGATTTGGGCAGTTTGTAAAAGTGAGTATTACTGATAACACCCAGATATGTAAAGTACAATACCACCTCGATATAGATAATTTGCTTTAAAAAATGAAGTTAAGTAATGTCTTAAAAAGAACAAAAAGGTACCGCTCATAACTTGTTCATGGTTATAATGTGTATGATGATAATATTATTACTCTCTTTGTGAAATACCATTGATGAATCATCTGTAGTAGTTTACTTATCCAGAAATGAGTTTGGTTTTTTATTATCCTAATTTTTTTCGTTTGTGTATGTAAATACATTGATTCCGATAATACCAAATTGTAGGAACCGTCTGGAAATGTAGAAGCAAGTTGTAGAGCATGGACAAAAAAAAATTGTTGCCCCTACTGCGTACAAGAAGTGACACATTTTACTAGACATTTAGAGAAACATCGTAAAGACGAGCGTGCAGTGCGAGAACTGGTATCTCTACGGCAAGGAGATCCCAAAAAAAGAAAACCTCATCAAACTCATTCGGCGGCAAGGAAACTTCCTTTCTTCCAATCAATCAAATACCGTTCGACCAGTAAGGATTTTACTGCCTGCCAGTTTTGTTTTGGCTACTTCAAAAAGAGACATCGCAATCAATGTGAACTACGACCTACAAAGAAAAATGTTGGGGAGTGAGGAAACCACCTTTCCGCGTCTCAAGTGTTTGCTCTTTGCTCCGGTGGTCAAGAAGAGTTTTATAATTCCTTACGAAATTATGCGGGACGACGAAATATTGAAGGTAGCCATGAAGGACTTATTAATATTTTTTTATGCAAAAAGTTTACTCAAAAAATACAAACGAGTTCAAATTCGCAACAGTATTTCCAATAAAATGAGGGAATTGGCACGACTGTTGATGTCTTTACGAAAAATGACTGAACTTAAAACTCTTTTTGAAGCACTAAAACCTGAGTTTTTTGATTATTTGGTGTCATCTACAAAAATTATTAGTGGATACGACCCAGGTTCAAAAACATTCTGACCAAGTAGTTTAGCTCTGCATATGGGAATGACGTTGAAGCAAGTGTGCGATATCGCAATGAAGATGATAATTAGGGAAAGTCTCCCTGCTGACAATCCAGAAGCTTGTTTAAAAAGTATTAAACGTTTAAAGTGTTTAGTTGAAAATCACTGGACTTCAGAAATTTCTAGTTTGGCATAGAAAAATTTAAACGAACAAAAATGAGAAAAGCCAAAACTTTTTCCAGTTTCACAAGATTTGATGAACTTTCAGAAATATAGCACCAAAGAAGCGAAACAAGCCAGTGAAAATATTAATAAAGGGATAAACGTGTGTACTGAATATCGGCGATTATCTGAAAATGTAATAGCACTCGTACCCCTAAATAGAATGCGCATTGGAGAAATCCAATATTTAAAGTTTAAAACGTATTGTGCAGATCAAACACTCTATCAACAAAAAGAGTTTTTTAGTGCTTTGACGGAAAGTGAAAAACTACTCACAAAAAATTTCAAAAGAGTTATTACAGGTGGCAATTTTATTTCCCAAAAGCATTCAAAACATGATTGAGTTAATGTTAAAAGTTAGGAACAAATGTGTTCCGACTTCAAATGAGTATTTATTCGCGAACCCGAAGAGCGATACAAGATGACTAAGCGGGTATTATGTTATAAAAAACTTGGCCCAAAAATCTGATGTGAAGAACACGAAGATATTCACTTCTACTCGCCTGAGAAAGCAAATTTCTTGCATTTTACAGGTCCTTAACGTTACGGACGCAGAGATAGAGCAATTTGCAACCTTTATGGGCCACGCGAAGAAAACTCACGAAGAATATTACAGGTGAGATACCCACTACATTACAATAATATATTCATGTTATTAATAAAATTGATTGCAGACAGCCTTAAGATGTGTACCAAACGGCCAAGGTATCAAAAGTACTACTTGCTATAAATAAAGGTAAAGGAAGTAAATATAAAGGGAAGCATTTGGACGAAATTGAACTGTCCGATCAAACCGATTCAGGCGAGGAACAAGAAGTGGACAGAGAAAAATCAATAAATAGTTCAACAACTACCATTAGATGTGGTAAGCACATTTCTCTATTCCGATTTTGGTCATTCCTTATTGCATTTTCTAATTTCAGCCAAATCAAGATCGCCGCCCACTACCGCAACTTCCGATGAAGATGAAGAGGCAACTAAAGCTTCCCGGAAAAAAATTAAGACAAATGAAGGGAGAAACAAATTAAAGCAAAAATCAAGAGTTCTTGCAACAAGTACTGTTACATCTGGTAAGCTTATTAGTTTATTCTTCTTTGATTATAGGATTTTCTAATTTCAGCCAAACCAAGATCGCCGCCCGCTACCGCAACTTCCGATGAAGATGAAGCGCAAATAAAGCTTCACGGAAAAAAATTTTAAAAAGTGAATGGATAGGCAAATTGAAACAAAAATCAAGAGTTGTTGCAACAAGTACTGTTACATCTGGTAAGCTTATTAGTTTCTTCGTCTTTAGTTATAGCATTTTATAATTTCAGCCAAACCAAGATCGCCGCCCAGTACCGCAACTTCCGATGAAGATGAAGAGGCAACTAAAGCTTCAGGGAGATTAAAAATAGTTAGACAGAGATGGACGGAGGAACAAAAAGCTTTAATAAGAAAACACTTCCACGGACACATTTAAAATAAAATATCCCCCAAGAAGCATGAAGTCGAAGATTTCATAAATAGACATAAACCCATTTTTGTTCGCAGAAACTGGGTTGTAGTGAAAGCCTTTGTATATAATGTTTAGTGTAAAAGTTAATCTTATTAAATATTTGTCTCGTTAGATCGCTATTTAAATAATCATATCAATCAATCTAATGTTTGATCCAAATCCCTTCAGAACCCTTCACAGACGAGCGCGGACGAACAGGACTATAGTTTACTATTAATGCATTTTATGGAAAAATGAAAAACTGTACAATCAAGAACTGTTCATTTATTCCGAAAGGAACGGGATTGTAACTAAAGCTTTTGTTTACAACACGTACAAAAATAATATGTAAAACTTTTAAATAATTTTTTATAGCAGTAACTTAATGTTAATTTAACAGCTGTTATGCAGTTTGTTTGCTAAAAGCACCACATTACACATATGAACGTACGCACATTACGTATAAATTGCAAATGCTTTAACAATGTGGTGGAAGAATCTAATGCTGATCTTTTACGAAAACAATCCTTAAGCGCGTGTTTGTGATTTAAAAAGTGGTAGGTAGGTAGCCGAAAAAGTGCTGATACATACAATTCTCTATTAAAAATGGAATATACTCAGACTATTTCTGCACATTATTAGGTCCGTTTAACGTTGCCACATGCTGGGCCCCACAGCGTACCGTCCGTGAAGCACGAGAACGTGTATATAAAAGAGACCTCTGCAGCGGTTTACTCCGAACTATTTTGTATATAGTGGGTATATAAACGTACCGTAAATGAGCTCGAACAAATTTTCAGATTTACACGTTTTGATGGATAAACAATCGTATAATGATAATGATGATATACATAGGGATACGTTGATGAGTCCGAAAGCGGGCTATATATATATATATATATATATATATATATATATATATATATATATATATATATATATATATATATGTGTGTGTGTGTGTGTGTGTGTGTGTGTGTGTGTGTGTGTGTGTGTGTGTGTGTGTGTGTGTGTCATACGCATTAAATGGTTTAGTAGTGAATTGTCAGTAAGTGTGGTATGAAGCATAGTTCTCCGTGTAATAGCTATAAAAAAGGTTCTGGATTAACACCTTAATAAATATATTGCCCGTGGGGTTGCAAATATCTGGGTACAGATATTGCGGTCCGGGTACCCGTTTACGAGAACGATTAGCTCGCGGTGACAGAGGTATTAACGAAGCGAAGCGTGTAAGGAACACGATATTTCATACTCGCAATCAAACGATCTAAGGTATCGCCACATAGCTGACAAGGCTTCGCAACAAAAAGCTTGGAATAGATTTCGTTCTTCAAACGCTACCTTTGGAGAAAGACCAGCTACATTAACCATAGCCGGTATAATGAAAGGAAAAAGAACAGTGGGAATGGGAAGCAAATCACGACGTAGGAAGCGTTCTCACAGAAACAGACCAATTTCATTCAACAAAGCAGTGCTTCTAGCGCGACGTCGTGTTGGTGGTAAACTTCGGTCATCGTTAAAGTCTACGGTACAACAAGCCTTAAACGTTTTAAAACATAAAAAAGTCTTGACACCCAAGAGAAGAATATTACCAATACCAAAACTTGGGGGGATTCATACCTCTTATTCCCTTATTTTTTTCTTTTTTCTTGTGATTGTGGACCTGAACAGGCTACATTTGGCCTATCGTGCTAAAGCACTCAGGAACACTTAGGAGGATGGATAGAGGGATAATTAATTGCCAATAGATGCCTATGAACAGCTACCTTAAATTTTCTCATATCATAAGTGAGACGAAAACAGGAACTAGAGAGATCATTCCAGAGTTTAGAAGCCGTGTAGAAAAATGTGGATTGCACCCGTTTGGTACGACAAGTGGAGATTTGTACTGCATACTGATGATGTGAATGAGCGAACCGAGTGTTTCTCGCAAAGATAGCCCGAGATGGTATCAAAGAATATAATTCAGCAGCACAATAGCCGTTGTAATAACGATAATATAAAGAAATAACTGAAACCATCCATCTATGCTCAAGGGACTGTATGTGAGAAGTTAAGGGCGGGTCATTTATAAGCCTAATCGCTCTCTTTTGAATACGATCAACGATATCGAGAGCGTATTGGGGAGCACTTACCCAGAGGTGAGAATTATATTCCAGATGAAGCCGAATTTGCGTGTTATACAGCAGAAGGAGTTATCGAGAGGTAAAGTACTGCTTAGATCTGCACAAAAAGCCTATTTGCAGCATTAGGAACTTTAGATTCTTTTGGTGGAGGTGCAGCTGCTGTTGCAAAAGCGGTCACTGACGCAAAAACTGCGTCAAAGCCTTAGAAGAAACCAAACGACACAATCAAGCTATGGAAGCAGCTACCTTAGGAAAAGGCATATATAAAACCATATAAGCGAGGTTTAGGCCTATATCTACAACCGTATTAAAAAAACTCCCACTGAAGCTACCACATCACGCCTTAAGCAACGTTGAGCTATCAAAATTTGTTGAGAAATTAAAAATCTCCTATTTTAGAGTGATATACTTGCGAGATAAATTACCTACACGAATCCATACGAATGAATATGGTATCGTGAATCTGGATGATCAAAAAACAGGGGGGCACACTGGGCGGCTTACATCCAGCGTAATGGCCATATTACATATTTTGATAGCATAGGACGTATTAAACCACCATTAGGATTAATTCACTATTTTAAAAGTGATGGTAGCAGAAACACGATCGACTATAACTATACCAATGTTCAAAACTTCAGTACATACAATTGCGATCATTTGGCCTTACGATTTTTATATGACGGTTTGGTTTGATTGTCAGCAGTCGTTGCTTGATCGTCATGTCGTACACATTTACATTTACCGATGCAAACAGTATTTTGCAAGCCAACTTTAACCCACCGATTTATCTTGATAATAAGTCGGAATATGTAATGGGGTTAACTAGTTTTGAATCTTTCAATACTGTACAAAACGTTACTTCAAAGAATAACCAATTGATATTTAAAGGAACTAGAATTAAAATACCGCCAGGATCATACGAAATTTCGGATGTGAATAAACATATAAATGATACAGTGAAGGGTTCGAATACATTTTTTAATTTAAGGGCGAACCATAAACCTACGAAAGCTGTTATGAAAGCATCACATGATAGTGACTTTAATGTAGAAAATTCTGCAGGTCCTATGCTAGGATTTAACAGAAAAGTTTACAAAGGTCATGAATTACATACCTCTGAAAATCCTATTAACTTAGATTAAGATTAATTCGTTAATTTTTCAATGCAATATAACAAGTGGAAGTTTTAAGAATTGGGAGGCCGTACATATTATTCATCATTTTTTTCCCAATGTACCAGCGGGATACAAAATATTTGAATCATCTACTTACTTATAAATACATCAACCATTTCAACCATAACACTTAAAATAGTAGACAAAGACGGAGACCTCGTCAATTTCAACGGTGAGGTCATAACGATAGGATTACATTTGAAGAAGAGATGGTGACGCGATATAACACATGTGCGTGTAACCACAAGGTGAACTTTAAAAGATCGAAGTGTGGAAATGCGAGAGTCAGTAAGCGGTCAACTCTCAAAGCATTGACAGCGCAGAATAGAGCATACTTGCCAAGTCTTGCTTTCATAGTAATACAATGAGTATATTAAACGTAAAAGAAAAAGTTGTTGATAATGCCATAGTAAATTCCGAACTCCACACCCATCAACCATATACTACGAGATTTGGAAACAATTATAAAATCAGAATACCTATTCTGGAAGACATGTGCACTTTACCATCAGAAAGTTGTGTCTACGTAAAGGGAAGATTGCTGAGGGAAGATAGTCCCGTCTCTAACACAGCATGGTTTATTAATAATGGCATCGCATTTTTATTCAGTGAAATTAGATACCAAATGAATGGAATAGTGGTAGATTCCGTGACGAAGGTTGGATTAACGTCTACAATGAAAGGATTGGTATCATTGCATTGCATTGACACCCAACGACCTCGCTCGTCATGAAAACGCACGTTGGTTTCTTACATCGAATAGCATACTAACAAATGTGTTATGGTATTTTAATGTTTCTGTCCCTTTGCGAATGCTACTTGGCTTTGCGGAAGACTACATTGAAGTGATCTTGAACATCAGACAAGAACTAGTTTTAATTTGCAGTAACATTGATACCAATGCGGTAATTTCAACTGTTGCAGATGAAGCACTAAAAGTTGACATAGATAAAATATATTGAAGAGTTCCGCACATCATTCAGCAAGCTTCAGACAATGAGATTTTGATCCTGCTCCATAAAAATATTGAATAACTTTCCCTGCCAACTCATCTTTCATTCTTCCGACGACGGCTGTATTCGTTGTAATACCATGCAGACCGTTTTGATAGTTGGATGTGTCATATTCATCAACATTATTCTGCATATGGGCATACACATCATCAGTTGTTGTATCGCCAATTAAACAACCTGTGTCTCTATAGAGCAACGTTACATTATTACCGTAATGACTGCGCAAGATATCGTAAAGAAATCGATACATTACAATTTTGGAAAGATCTAAAATACTAAATCCAACATATACGGGTTTGTCATAAGTAACGACCTGTTTGGACTATTCCACTGCAAATAATTTATCAGTAAATTGAATAAAATTCTTAAATTGCGGTTTTGCGACGTACCGTGCTAGACCCAAGTGACGTCCGTTATTTACCCAATGTGTTAATAACATTATCACTCTTCTTTTGTCCACATTCTCCATTGTTTTACCAAATACACCATTGTTCATGCATTTAAAGATATCCTTTTCAAATTTGTTCTTGGCTTGATTTCGATGAGTTGTATTAAGGTCTATGTATGGTACTAGCCAAGAACTATGACGAAACCGTAAAACTCTATGAAGATGAGTAACAATTAACCCATGCTGTATACATTGTTTTAAATGTTGGTAATGTATAACATAGTTGGTCTTATCACATAAATTAGGAATTAATTTTTCCTCCTTGAAATGTGGTGTGCAGATCACTTCGGGACAAAACGGATAATCATTGTGTTCATCATGCAGGTGGTGCGGATAGTGTATATCTACCTTTATCATATACCCTACATCAGCATCATCATTAACCTTCAGTACATCAAAGTTTTGAATTTCCTCTTCAGTTAACCACATAAACCCATTATGAGGTAAGTGTTAGCGCATACTCCGTCCGTATAAATTCGTGGCAACTAAATACTGTAAAAAGACTTTTGGACGATTAGGAGCATAATTTGGGACAAACTCGTTGTCAGCAATACTTCTTCGCTTAACACAAGTACCCACTCCACCACGAATACCTTTCTTAAAAAAGTGCTACATATCCATACCAGTCAATAATTCTAACTTTACTTTAGGACATTTCAACATGGCATCCCACGTCAATCCAGGTATTGTAACATACTACGCTGGTTCTAATCCATACATGTCTATACATAACCGCCAGTTTTCCAATAAGTCTGCCAACAGCAATACGTCCGATTTTAAGTATATGTCAGCATAATCCCCGAGTGTATTACACTTAAAGTGATCCCACACCAATAGGACGCGACAGTATTCTTCATCGGATATATTTTCATCACGCATTTTATCGTAGAATTTGTCATAGGAAGGTACTTTGGCATCGTCTATTATTATTAAAATTGTCCACGTACGCGAAGGGGAAATTACCTTTCTTTCTAACTAAGTTAAAGTCATTATCACCAACAAAATATTTCCTTACCTCTCTACATTGATCATCTGATAAATTATGAGATAGGGTATCTAAGGATGCCGCCATGAACCTACCTATCAGCGAATCGCAAATTTATGTACTTATTTTCCCTGTAACCGCGACCATTAATAAATTGGTTTACATAAGTATGTTTACCAAACGTTATATATTTCTCACTATTGACAGGGAGTATGGTAATTTCTTCAGTTTCACTCGCTAACTGTCTGATGAAGAGCTGGACATCATAATGGAAAAAACTGGGATATATGTAGACGCACCACGATATTTACCACTGACATGGCAGTGATCTCGTACTTTGGAATTTGTAAGATCATCGGTAAAAATCTTGTCGCATATATGACAACTACGACTTTGCTCATGTATCACCAGTTGTTCATCAGTTAGTGGTAACATTGTAACAACAGTTATAAAATGCTCATTATACATCCGTTTCACATCACTCTCGAGTCCAGTTATAAATACCTCCGCGGCATTAACCCCCCTATAAAGTCTAATTTGGATCAAGCATCTTTTACACTGAATGAGTATGGTTCATGTTCACACGTTTTTGTCGTGAACGGTTGTACGGGATCGGGTTCAGCGGTACTTACCGGTACTAAGAGCGCTTCAAAATCTGCATGTATTACGAACCGTAGAAACATCAGTTTTTGATAGTTTCGAAACGCAAGTATATTTTCCGCATAGAACTCCCCGGTTCTGTCTTTTCTTTGCATCACGCCAGGTAATTTAGTGTATACGAAATTACAGTCATCAGACACGTGTCGAGTTAATTGGTCCTGCGTTCTAAAGTAATGAATACACGAATCACAAAAATAATTTGTCCCATTACGTCGACCTATTTGGTTGTTAAGTAAACGAGAACAATTTTTTATCCATACATAATGCTGATTATCCGTTTGGTTACTGACTAATAGCAATAAATTAACATGAATAGGTTGTTTAGCTCTTGTATAGTAGAGAGGACCCTCTACCTCAGGAATACGATGACCATCACGATACGTATCCTCCAGTTCATAAACATTGATGGAAATATTATTGTTAGTCAGCTTAACAGGAAATTCTACACCGTTCCAGTTGAATAACGTCCTGAAATCAGGGTAAGAAGTCGTCTGTAATGGTAACCCCGTCTGTGTCACTAATGCTGATACAATAGCCCACGCAAAGCAGCAATTATCACTATACTTCACATTCACTATGACATGCTTATGCGAAATTTCAGGCGGGACATCCATATAGGATGAACATTTCAACATGTTTACTTCTAAATATACGAAATTCACCAGCAACCACTCTACGAAACAACATATATTAATAATGTACTACCCTACTACTCATAACTCGCACTTACCAGAATCTTTATGCTAAAATTCTGATTCCTTAGCATCCAAGATTTCCACTACTCTTTGAAAATACTCTTCCAAGACCATCCCGACACTCAATATATCATATTTCATTTGAAAGGACTTTAATTCGGTACTTTCTCTACTGTTCAGAAAGTACAACCCAAACAACTCAACATTACATTTCAACGAGAAGTGTTTCTGCAACTGAATTTGTATTAGTTTCAAATCATTCAACGTCACAATGGTGATAGTCTATACGAAACAATACGTTGCTTAAAAGTATTGGGAATCACTTCAACCCCAGTATCAACGAGTAGTCACACATTTGATTTGTGCCTATTCCTTCTAAGTTGTTCTTGATAAGCATATCGAGGAACATCAATCGAACAATAAGTTCATTGCTCAATTTCAACACTTTTGCTACTTTTATTTTGTACTCGTTCGCGGCTTTGGTCTGACTTACGCTTCCGTGAGTTGTACAATCCCGATGGTCCTGATTCTGCAAAGAAATCATCAGCATGTCTGTGTTGCACATTATTCTTTAAGTTGTTTAATCCTGATGGTCCAGGTGGTGCAATATGGCTATGTTCCGTTCTGTTCGCATAATAAGTACTTGGTTGCACCACATTCCTAAGTGCGGTGTGATTTTGTGATACAGCCTACGTCATCTCTGAAGGTGGGGTGGTTGGAATACTTATCCAATACGCAGTATTTTGATGTCGCAGTAGAGAGTCTTTTATTGAAAATTTCTTCAGACATTCACATTGAAACGTTTTATTGCGATCTGTAACAGAGAGAATGTATAATCTATGTATAAGTGATCGGGCAGAGTTACGTGTTTTGTTATAATTCCTTTTTTTATTAGTTTGTAGCATTACTATCATGTATTACAACTGTTAAGAAAATAAGTTATATCCAGCGATGCGAACGAGGACGCAACGTAACATCGCCAGGTATAGGATAATATGTATGATGGATATATCAGGTTGAGGGGTAGATTAGGGCACTGGTAAGGAAACAATAATAATGATAGCCTGGATAGAGTGTAGCTGAGCACACATATTTTACCCAGTATTGTATCTCACCCTGCCATGTGCTTTGTGATGGAAGCAAGGTATTACCCCCACCTGTTTTACAGAAACTCCTCAGCACATGTAGGGCTCAATACACTCTGGGGAGAAGATACTGCATTTTCCACTATATCCCTCACCGATGATTACGCAAGTAAGTATTGTATGTGTGTTGCAGGACTCCTAGATACTGATAAGTCATTTAGCGACCATTAATTATCTATAAAATCAGCTGCACACACGAGACTGAGAATACTCTCTGATGAATCATCCACTCGCTCCACTTGTATCGAAGAGTTCATAGGACTCCACTCTTCAGCGAACTCTGCAATACAAGTGGGGATCAGGATACTCTCAGAAATGGGCCCCCTGACATCTCCTCCTACCGTAGAACTACTGTACGGCCACTCCTCCATAAATCTACGGTTGAAGCAGGGCTCAGCGAACCTTCAAATGGATTCCCTACTATTCTGCCCTCTGCATATGTTGCAGATGTGGATGATTACTCATCTACAACGCATGCAGGTGTCAGAGTAATCGGAGATTCCTCTTTCCCCAGTACCGGCAGCACCACAGAGCTTGACGATGAACGCTCTTTCGTAAGTGGAGACCATTCATCTCCAAACTCTGCAATGGAGTCAGGACTTAAGACATGATGCAGTACTACCTGACCTTCACTCACGGGTGAGTGTATCCTCTCATACGGCTCACGTACAGGTTGTAGAGTGAGCAGTATTTCGTCCACGTCTGCCTGCTCGTATGTGCGTGATAATACCACATCCAAATCGTCTGCTGGAGGTGATGTATCAAAAAATCGCAACGCTACTTCATAGTCATCCTGGTCGAAATACTGCTCGCTCTCCACCCGGTCACCGTGAGCACCTCCTTCCTGGAGCAGCTCCATCACATCCTGTGCGTAATCCGTATGTGGCCGTTCTCCCAGCAACCTCCTCAGGATGGGAGTGTCATCCCGCGGTAGTAACACAATATGGCTTATGATGTTAACTCGTCCACCCACCGCTACGGGACGATCATAAGCCACGCATGCTCGTAAGCTACCTAAAAATTTAAATTACTCATCTGTGGCAGTAATACATGAAAGCGCTTTCTTACCTCTGTTTACGGTTGACGTAGTAATCTCCACTACGGTGACGGCTACACTTGGGTTTACAGTCCACAAAATAAATTTTGAAAATTTTTTCAAGACCTTGAAAAATGTCCTCTAAAGATGCATGAAAATCGTTTTTAGTGGGAGAAACACCTATATTTAGCGAAACGAAAACAGTACAAATTATTCGTACAACTGATTCTATAGTTGACACATCGAACATACAATGACTTCAAGAGCAAGTTCCCCATAATCTTCCCAGGAAACCACCAAATTTTGTTTTTAATTTTTTTTTCATGGTTGGTACATTTCTAACGTTTTATTTTTGTTTTACAGGTTTCTGTTACCCCCCGTTCTCCATCGCTTGGGGAACTCCTGTATCCATTCAACTTTATCCCGCTACCGTCCTCAACTCCTCTCCGCGATGTTTCGCCAAGTCCTAATCCTCAGGTTTCCTATCCAATTGACGTTGACCTCCATTCAGCGCCCATACCTCAGGATTCCTCCCCCTCTTCCTCTGAGGTTCTGTATATCCCGATCTCTGCATTCTCTCCTATAATCAAGGACACCCAATCCAGCGACGACGAAATTTATGAACTGACGACCGTAGTCCTGGACTATCTACAAGATTACAATCATGATGCGGATACTGTACCACTTGACATGACCAATGCCAAAATCATCACTATCAGTGACGAGGACACACCACTACCTATTGACATAGACGAACATAACGATGATAGTGATCACTTCGTCAGCATATCATCCAGTGTTGAGGGAGTATGTTCTTCCTGTGCAGGGAACGATTACCTCTACACTGGTGACTACGACTCCGACCTAGACATTGACCCTGCCTACAGCTATGATTCCGACTACGACAATGACGCGTTACGACAACAGCGACTACTTTGTGAAACACGTACTGACTTTTGTAACGAAATCATCGTTGAAGAGAGTAACGATGAGGAGAACTTTTGAACTCTCTCGCTAACAATATGCAACAACTGGAACGTAGCGCTCACGAACTGTCAGACGTAGTACAACAAATAAGTGCACAGGAAGTCACAAGAATTATTGCCTGAAGATCGTTTTATGAGAAGAGACTTTTGCGAATTATTAGAAGAAAGAATGAGACAGAACCCTGATTTTTTACAAAATATTCTTTTCACCGATGAATCAACATTTACTGGACAAGGTATATTTAATAATCATAACAGTAACTTCTTGGCAGAGGAAAATCCAAAGGTTAAACGTGTAATATATCATCAACATAATTTTAAGTTGGTTGTATGGACTTCTTCAATAGGCAACCGCCTCGTTGCATACCATATATTTATGGAAATTTAAATGGTGATGTTTACTATGAATTTTTGGATAATCGCTTGTTTCCGCTATTAGAAGATTTGCCTCTTGATGTACGAAGAAATATGGCTTTTATGCATGATGGTGTTCCACCTCATTTCAATAGACAAGCTAAAAGATGTCTCAACGAACATTTTCCAAATAGTTGGATTGGTCGAGGTGCTGATGCTCCTATCCACTGGCCATCAAAGTCCCCTGACCTAAATCCCTTGGATTTTGATGTGTCTCATTCTTTCTTGTAATAATTCGCAAAAATCTCTTCTCAAAAAAAGATCTTCAGGCAATAATTCTTGTACTTGCCTACAGTGAAACGGGAGCAATAGTTGTTCTTTTAATACATGATGTACCCTAGAAACACTTGCGTTACTTGCCCTTGCCACATTTCTTACACTTATAAAAAGAGAAAATGTATTCAAGCGAAATAAAATTATTAATTGTTTCATTTTAAAATAATTTTTTAATTCGGTCAGCATTACTTCCTAAATCCTCAAATAACCAAAATCAGTCATTTTTTTGACTTTCAACAAGAGTATCTTTTTTGTGGCAGATTGTTTAAAAATTACTATTTTTGCCCAAAAAATTAAAAATATCCCCAATAAAAAAAAATTTGAGGGCAAAATAGGTGCCCCCCCCCCTTTAGCGACGCTCCTATACAAAATACTAAAAATTTGTCAACACTATTTTGTGACCTAATCAGAGGTATTTGTGATCTAAATTTCAATTAGGTATCTTAATCAGTTTCAGAGATTAAAAAAAAGGATTTTTGGGGCGCTTTTACAGGGCCGCATATTCTTAAGGAGGCATTTTTGGACACATGTGCATTAACCAAACTAACATTATTATTTGATATTCTATTTACCCTAGACTTTATCGGAACGTTTTTTTGAAACACCCAGTGTAATAAATGTGTTACATCTTAGAGTTGGGTGCGGTCGAATGCTTTTTGGAGATGTATGAAGCATATAAACGTTGGTATATTGTATTCTCATCATTTTTCGACGACCTGCCGGATGATAAATACGGCATCTGTACAAGATCTCCCAGTTCTGAACACCTGCTGCTATTCTGATAATTTAGTGATGCTATTTATTTTATTGGCTATAATCTTCGTTATTAGTTGAAGCATTGTATCTATCATCAAAGTAGAAAATTTAGTCACTTCACTTTGAAGGCTTATTCTGCAAAATTGGTGGTGTCGGTTTGTCTAAAATTTTTGCTATTTAACAACTGATGTTAAAGCATGTAAATTCTAAGTGTTTAATAGACATAGTTTTAAAGCTGTTGAACTTTATTTACAAAAAGGTACCATAAATCGTATAGATTTTCAACACGCTCGAAATTAAACCTTCATAAATATTTTATTTTCCAATGCAAATAAATAAAATTAGAGAATTAGGTAGTTCGACTCTTTCTGAACCTATTATCAATAAGAAATTGTAACAAATTGTTTTCATTTCCTTGTAAATAGCCCAAACAGGCAAACTCGTAAACTAAGTAAACCTTTTTTTGTCATGACGTTGAAGAATTGCCTAAATAGCATAAATGTAGAAATATTTTCTTAAAATATGCGGTTCTGAAATATGTGCTGTTATTGAATAAGGATGGCAAACCGCAACCGTTTTTAATCTACGACGGGCGCGTGAATGAAAAATTTGTACACACGTTTGTACCTTCAATTTAAGTCGATATATTATTTGTTAGTGAGCCAAAATATTATGTTAAGTAAGGACATACCAAAGTTCGAGCCCAGAGCGGTATATATATATATATATATATATATATATATATATATATATATATATATATATATATATATATATATATATATATATATATACAGTGCAACCTTAATATAACGAACCTCAATTTAACGAATTTCTCGATTTAACAAATTTTTCGTAATCCCCTTGATTTGTCCATAAGAGTCAATGTAAATCATACCTTTACATTACGAATTTTTTTTTCGAACAACCTCTTTATAACGAATTTTCAAACTATCAAAAAAGTGTAAATACCTCTAATTAACGAATTTTGTCAACTTAAAACCTCTATATAATGTTCCCACCAATTTGACCTCGTCAAAACCTGTCGCGACAGGTTTCGACACGTTTCTTCGTAAAACAATTGAAATCGTTTGATGGAAAGTACTGCTCGTCACTATTGTTACATTACACAGTTGCAATGGCTCAGAAACGTAAAAGGTGTTCCTTATCAGTCGCAGAAAAGCGAAACATTATTAATTATGTTGACAAAAATCCTACGACGTAAAAAATAGACATAGCTAATAAGTTCGGGATTCCTGCAAGTACATTGGCTACAATTTTAAAATTCAAAGATAAGTTTTCGGAAGAAAGTGGTTTGCCTGTAAACAGTAGAAGATTAAAATCATGCGAGTACAAAGACGTAGAGGAATGTGTGTTGAAGTGGTTAAAACAATGCCGAGACAAAAAAGTCGCTATCGGAGGCCCTATCCTTTAGGAAAAGGCTCAGCAGTTTGCAGTAGAACTGGGACATGGAGAGTTCCGTGCTAGCAACGGGTGGCTTCAAAATTTCAAAAAACGAAACGAGATTGTTTTTCGAAAAATTTGTGGTGAAAGTGGTAATGTTGATAAAAAAGTATGTGATGAGTGGAAACACGAACTGGCAGAGCTGAACGTCGGATACGATCCCGAAGACATCTTCAACGCCGACGAAACTGGACTTTTCTATCAATGTTTACCTGACAAAACCTTATCATTCAAAGGCGATAAATGTAATGGTGGAAAAAACAGCAAACTTCGCTTAACAGGGAACAAATTGTACCGGAACCTACAAACTGAAGCCACTCGTCATCGGATAATATAAAAAACCGCGATGTTTTAAAAATATCAATAATCTGCCAACAGATTACACGTCAAACCTTAAGGCTTGGATGACCAGTGATGCTTTTAGCAATTGGCTTAAAAATCTGGATGAAGAGATGAAGAAAAAAAACAAGAAAATTCTTATGTTCATCGATAATTGTACTGCACACGGAGAAATTCCTAACTTGAGAAATATAAGAATAAAATACTTGCCTCCGAATACCACTTCGGAACTACAACCACTGGACCAAGGCATCATTCAAAGCTTCAAAATGCATTACAGAAAGGAAGTTGTCAGACGATTTCTTGCTGATGTTGAACGCGAAACGCCAACTGCAATTGATGTTTTACAAGCCATGTGGATGATCGCCAAAGCTTGGAATCTAGTCACTGAAAGGACCATTGTAAACTGCTTCAAGAAGCGTGGGTTTAAAGTAACAGGCGAAGATGAGGAAGACGATTTACCACTCGCAGAACTTGCTAGGACCTGCCAAAGAATTCAAGAAGAATTGCACTTTCAAGGGACTGAGTTCGAAGACTTCGTTACTTTGATAACGATTTAGCCGTCTGTGGAGAACTAAGTGATGCTGATATTGTCACATCTGTGTTGCCGGTTACTAATGTAGAAGCGGATGAAGGCGAGGAAGAAGGGGGTGAAATTGATGAACCTGACTTTACAATAAAAGATGCTCATAATGCTTTAAATATAATAAAATCTGTGTTTCTCAGAAAGGGAGGTTTGAGCGACGATGTAGTCAAATCCATCACGAAATTGGATTGTGCTTTGGATGTGATAACTCTTACCGGTGGTAAACAGACAACAATTCATGACTTTTTTTCTAATCAAGATGAAAAAAATTAAGATTAAGCTACCATAACAACATTGTTGATTTTTTATTAATGTATTTGCATGTACTGCATTTAATTCTGATTATTAATCTAAGGGAAAAAATATATAATACATAATATAATATGTAATATGTATATAATAATGTGTAATATGTATAATACATAATAATAAAACTATTTTTTTACCTCTTTATAACAAATTTTAGACCAACCTTACCTCAATATAACAAACCTCAGTTTAACGAATTACTTGATATAACGAATATTTACGAGTAACAGTCAGATTTGTTATATCGAGGTTGCACTGTATATATATATATACGAGTATATACGTATGCCATAGTAGTTTGTTACCATAAAGAATGCCTATGCATATGTCCGGTGAGCTTACACAGATTGTACTAAAGGTAAAAGCATTTTTGGAAGCAGACAGAAAATGGCGTAAACGTAATTATTCATTATATGAAACCATTTCGACGCCCTAGATTAATTGCGATTTCTGGTAGAGGCGACAGAAGATCGTGCGTTGAATTCTATTCCCTTGTTACCGCTGCGTGCAGTTAGACGTTATCCGATTGTGATGGGCCTAATAGTTTTCGAAATATAATATATACAGTGTGGTGATAAAGTAAGGAACAAAATTTATAATTGCGTTATTTAATGATTCCAAGGAAAACGCTGGGACAAGTCAATTTTACTTTTCAATTAGCCACCTTATGACATAAAAGTTTTATTTATGACGTCATGTATTTTTGCACAATGACGTCATCATTGGTTTTTTTCAATGACAACCCAATTTGTTTTGCTTGTTTTTATTAGATGGTTTGACTACTTAAATTATGGTGTAATAAATTGGTACTTTAGAAAACTATTTTTTTGAGAAAATAACACATTCACCGTAAGAAATAAAAATGTAACTTTAATGGAAGAAAATCATAATTAAACCTCCAAAACAAACGAAATTTATCGCAAATGTTCAAATAGCGCTCCGTTAACCATTTGGCAATGATAGATGCGAGTGTAAACATTTTGTAAACTCAAGGACTTCAGGAGTAATGTGCGTTTTTGCAAATTATCGTTATCACGTCTGTATCATTTTTGACAGATGAAACAAAAACTACTCGTAAATTTGATGTTTTACAACATCAATTGATTTCAACATGATGGACGATGATTTCAAAGTGAGGAGGCGCGTATGTCTGTGTGTGTGTGTGTGTGTGTGTGTGCCCGCTCGTGTGTGTGTGTGTGTGATTGTCAGTGTTTTCGTATGTATGTTTGTGTGTTTATATGTTTGTGTATGTGTGGGTGTGGGTGCGAGTTTTAGAGTGTATCATTGTATCTGGTTACTGTTTCTAAAAGCTACATTAAATAAGTATCTGTGATTTAAACATTTAGTATTGAGCTTTAAGCTTACTAGTATCTATTTTCTTTACTATAATGATTTAAAATTTCTGTCTTTACGGCATTTACTAATCAGTATGATGGATTAAATGTTATACAAAATTATTCCTATAGTGTAGCTAATTTCTACTTCACATATGATTTTCTTTTATGATGTGTATGTTTCTAGATTATAGGAAAATTATTTCTCTCTCGTGTCCACCTTTGTATTTCAAAAGTTTACTCGTTTTTAGTTCCACTAGTTTAACGTATTGAAGCTTTCCGTAGTTTATGCCATATACAATAAATTAATTTCAATTAATACCTATAGCGCCATCTCTGAGATGTGCATAGTTCTGGGGATTTGGTATACTTAACTCTGAAAAGGAATATGTTATTTTGCTATTTCTAAATAAATACAATGTATAAATAACAGTTTATTCTGTTAACAACACATAAAATGCTATTGTGGTAACAATGATTGATAAGAATATTCTTCAAGTTGTAAATTTGGTTCTTGAGGCATTGGCTTACTTTTCAAAACCGGAATTGCTGTGGGATGTTGGAAACTCCTAGAAAATTTGTTCCTATTTCTATTTCGTAGATGTTAACCATCACTTTTTTGGAAAATTTTCACAACGTAGTATCGCTGTGTTGTATAGAAGTGATATAATCGCTATTAAAAGCAGATACAATAGAAATATTTCACACCATCCACATAATTTTGGTAAGCCGTGTCTGATCTTGTTAACCTCATTGTAATTGGAACTTCTCTTTCAGGTTTCAAACACAAAAGATTCGCATACTACTTCTTCAAAGAAATAGATGTAACAAGGTTGTTAAGACATTTACACTAATGCTCGCATTCGACCTTAGAGGTAACACCTTTTCACGGTATAAACACCATTCTATTCCTTTATCTTCGTGTTAGCACTTAAGTTCCCATATAGCTTTACCGTTACGATTACATTAACGGTCATGTTTACATTTGGTTTGATGTAATAAGATTACCCGTTCTGCACTTCTTGGTTTATTACTTGGATTGTACTGCTGATACACGGCGGTTCGAGGGGTCTAGCGTACTTGTGATTGCGTGATCGTTGAGGTTACACCTGTATTGAAGCTGGTGAAATCCTGGCTACCTTGAATAACACCTAAACTTTCGTAAACACAGGTTAGCTCTTTCCTTTTATAGTACATACATTGCCTTCAGCAGATTACGGTCGTCTACAGTGAAATTAAAAACATTTATATTAATTCTGTCAATGCGTAATTATTAAACATG
The DNA here is from genome assembly GCA_036346205.1 of Vesta saturnalis. Lineage (NCBI taxonomy): Eukaryota > Metazoa > Arthropoda > Insecta > Coleoptera > Lampyridae > Vesta > Vesta saturnalis. Next base: position 812,744 of record JARFJB010002147.1, on the reverse strand, counting down.
TTACATGTAGTATAAGTTCGGCGTCAGTTTGATACCTGACGTCTGCTAATTTTGATACTAGTTCTCTTATGTAGAACTGCTATTTGTTGATTAAACCATTCTTCAATGTTTTACACACACTTATCAGCCAACATTTTGAATAATTTTTGTTGAAATCGGTTTTATGTGCCACACACATTAGGGAGCTCATGTGCAACCTCAATTTTGTGGATAATTAATTTTGTACTATTGTTTATGTGATCATGCGCAGTATATTTGCTGCAGATTTTATGTTTGTATCAGGTGTAACTTTTCTTGTAGCGTAATATTGAATAATGTCGTTTGGCGCAAGATTTCGTGCTAGTTTAAATGCTATTCGGTAGCTCAAATATACTATCGTTTTATGGATAAGGTTGTTCGCAGCAATTTCTTTTTCTAATTTAAATTTCTTAATTACTAATATTTTTTTATTCGAGACAAATTAGGTGAATTGAACAAGCTTTTCCAATGGTTATTAGGTAATTGAATCAAAAAGGGGTTTGTATTCAGTTTTGTTAAACGAAAAGCAAGCTGAATTATTTAATTAATTTTTCTTTCTTGTAAATAACTGATTTAATAGATTAATTAAATTGGCCTTTTCAGACAAAGGTATGTAAGATCTTGCGTCGGCCGGAAGGGGTATTATTGTTTTTGGTATTATAATTATAAATTACTGTGAGCGTATGTACAAGCTCACGACTTGCCCTCGGCAAGCTCATTTTAACTTATATTTGTTTGGTTTTGGGGATAACATGCATACTGTGAATAACTTATTTTATTTACCATTCTCCAATTTTAGCAAGACCCCAGTTAAACAAATGTACCCTATTTTCGAAATCTTGTTCATAAGTAATTTGGGTGCAGCTGCGAAAACAACAAACATAACATTTTGTTTTTAACAGGAGTCCCACCACATGCAAATTATGCATGCTTTAACTAGAATCATTTCTTAAACAGTGTTTAGTCATAGTGTAATTGCGAGCAAGTAAAGTCGGTATAATGCAAGCAGCAATAGAATCATTTCTAGAACGATCCAAACACAGTTATATATGGATACCTCACATCGTTGTAGTAACAATATGAACAATAATTTAACATTTTGTTGTTGGTGCTGTTAAAATAGTGAAGGTAGTAGTAATAGTAGTAGTAGTAAACATAAAAATGATGGGGAACAAGTTGAAGGTTATTCTTCCCCTAACACTTACTGGTCATCATCATTTCAGCATAAGGTTGAAGTGTATAAACAAGCAGCTAATGAGTACTTAATCAATTGTACTTATTATAACCTAACGAGGCTCATCATGCAAAACATATGCAGTACACACCTCAATCTTGCACCAGTAATGCGTATGCGGTGTGGCAACTGTGATCAAGGCAATAATGTAGTGTTCGACATGAAGGAATGGAATGAGCTTCTAAGATGACATTCATGTATAGAATTACAATTTTTCCGATCCCAAGAAATTGAAAACTAGCAATCTTGATATTAATTACAATCGGGAATTGATTAAAGGATATGACAGACTTTTGAAAACTGTTATGATAGCAAAAATACAACTGCTGTTTTTGCACATTCAATGCCCATAATGTAGAAGAACTATTCAATTTAAAGGATGTAATAAGCTATAGATTGGAATTTCTTGAATCTTACAATCTGATGTGTTTCTATGAAAAGTTCATACAAGTGGTGGACTACCGTTGTGAGAAAGAATTCCACGGTAGTGCCCATGACATTTATAAAGACATTGAAAATGTTATAAATGCTAAGTATAATATTAATTCACATAACACTGTATGCTTAATGAAAATGTATTTTCGTCCTGCTTATCTAATGTATAGCATTCACTAAATAAAGAAATATTAATAACTATGATTTATTATTTTTGTGATCTCAGTTAAGTATAAATACCCTGCTTTATCCATCTAGCTAAACAATGTTATGTAAGAAGCGAAAGTGTGTAGGTGGTGGTTTAGTTAATACTCTAATCAATAAACTTCCGTTTGAATTGCATTTACCCGGTTACCAGGTTGTGGTCCTGGTACAAAATTAGAGAAACGGCTCGCACGCGGTCATCCCGGTATTAATCAATTAGATGCTCAGTGCAAACTTCATGATATCAGTTACAGAGATTACCGAGATTTAGAAAGTAGACATAAAGCAGATAAAATTTTACATAAAAAAAGGTTGGGAACGCTTTAAATCATCGGACGCAACGTTTTGTGAACGAACATGGGTTTTAGAAGTCAGTACCACCATGAAAGCAAAGATAAAATTAGGAATTGGGCGTAAACGTCGATCTAATCTGAAAAAGAAGAAATTGTTACGCAATGGTGGAAATTCATTGCATTTATGAAAAACAATAGCTAAAAAAATTAAACCTAACGGAAATTTCACAGACATAATAAAGTCACCCTTTCAACGGCAAAACGGGCGATAAAAAGATTAGGAGGAAAGAAAAACATTAAAGTTACTAGAGTAATTCCCATACCTAAACAAGGGAAGTGTTTACCATTTCTTATTCCGTTACTCGTTGGATTATCAGCAATCGGTGCATTAGCTGGCGTAGCATCAGGAGTTGCTAAAGCTGTCAATGAAGCTAAAAATGCCAAAAAATTGCAAGAAGACACATCGCGTCATTATCTTATGATGGAATCGATTTTTATAGGCTCTGTGAATATGGAAGGCGGTGCACTTTATCTAAAACCATACAAATTTGGTGGCGGTGCGTTTTACTTAAAACCGTTTCCAAAAAACTGAATAGATTGCCCGAAAGACCGTTAACAGATATTGATTTAAGAAACACAAGAAAAATGTACCCTACTTTAGGGATATTTCTATGAGAGATAGCATGCCAAAATTACCATGGAGTAATGAACCTGGAATAATATCATATATACACATAATATTTATGTTTTAATTTTTCTACTTTGACAAAATTGTTTACAACATCTTTAACAATTTTTAACAAATATTACTACTGACGAAAACAACTGTAAGTGTTATCGAAGCGTTTAGATTGTATGATTCAAAATACACCATTAAAAACCCAAAAAAGATAAGTATTTTATTATGAGTGTTAATGGTGAAAATTTACATTTTCACATAATAAAAATTGTATAAAAAATAGTTTTTGAAACGTCTAATAAAACACTGAAGCCTGCATATATGGGTTTATTTAAGTATAATTCCAGCTTATTCATTTGAATGAAGAGCATATCATTGATAAATATTGTACAACTATGAAAATTTTGGTTTTGATGTGTAAGCACGAGCACGATATCGGCCATCCATTTCGTTACTAAACGTATATCCTCATATCTACGTACATTTACCATCAGTTTCCCAAAAACACTATTAATCATTAATTTATAAAATTTCTTGTCAAATTCATTTTGAGATTGCTGACGCATAGTGGTATTTAAATTGATATATTTTTTTAACCACGGGGACTGGTTAAAGCATAGTATAAGATGTACTTTTACCAACTTTAATCCATATTTTAAATATACTTTCAAATTTCTGTAATGAATTACGTAGTTACGTTTTGGATACAATGTAAACAATAATTTTTTAATTTAGAACTTGAATTAGGTGCGGGTGGAACCATATGTTCGGGTACCAATGGTAGATCACTGTGACTCTCATGTTCTATGGGGAAGTCTAAATCACATTCGATTATGTAACCAATTTCCGATTCATCAGGATGGTTTATTAAATCCAAAGATTCAATATTAGCTTCATCCACAAAAGGAAAAATCGCCAAATGGTAAAAATTCTGACATGGTGGCCCCATATAAGTTAGTTACGTCGTAGTTCATTAAATACACACTTACGGAAGTGGAATCAGATTTTTCACCCATGTACTTATTGTTAGCTTTAGCATACCGATTAGACCATTGAGCCACACCACCTCTAATTTCTCTTTCAATAAACATTAGCATATCAATATCGGTAAATATTTTACTTGCGTAATTTTAAGCATAGCATCGAGTGATAAACCGGGGGCTGTACAATAGTGCAGAGGATCAACTTTGTAAGTACTTAAACAGGTTTGCCGAAAATATTCGAAAATCTCGGCTAAAAGTAGAAAGTACGTTTTTAGATAAAAATCTGAGTATTCCCCTAACGATCTAATATTAAATTTGTTCCAAACATTATCTGCATGTGTAAAACTGATATCATTGATTCCTTCATTATTAAGATGACTGAAAAACACTTCCTTAGGAGGTAGCCTGGTTTCGCATCAATATACTCATAAGGAAACACATCTTTGCGAACTAGTAGAGAAAATTATTCTTCATTGTTACAATTAGCTGTGGTGATAATTTTTTTACTATTTGCCAAATAGTTTGACAACTTTTCAATACTACTACTCATAAATCTGAAAGAGGCAATAAATCTAAACTTAATTTTACTGCCTTCTGTTACTTTTGTGAAAGAGATATATCATTATTTGATTATGGGCACCAGTGAAATCGCGTCGGGAAATGTAGCCAATTCTCTAATAAAGAAATGGTAATCATAACCTGAAAAATTATGGAATACAACCGCCTTTATAGTTTTGGTTACAATTCTGATGTGATGCTCCACAAAATGCTCACTAAATTGGTTATAGTCTCTAACTTTTATAACATAATCAGTAAATGGTTTTCCGTAAATGTAAATGTAAATGTGGTGGGTTCAAAGTGTTAAACCTAACTGGGAGTGAAAGTATCCATAGGAACTATTTTATTGATAATTTCGGTAGTGTAATGTGCAATAGTTTGAAGCTCTTTAATAAACCGTTGAATTATTTCCTCTATAAATCCTAATTCGAGATAAAGAATCATTGTATGAACACTTCAAGTAGTAATCAATGCTGAAGGGTATATGTTTGGAATGAAATCGAGTAATTTTAAATTTGTACACTTTTTTAAAATAATTTCTAAATCCGCATAAATTACAAACGGTACCTTTTCATGGAATGCGAAATTTTTGAACTGCAGAAATATTTCCGCTTTGGTAGACAGCCTGGCAGAGCATTGATTAAGTTGATGACAGAGAGAGATGTGTTTTTGTAGAAGGTGATCTGAAGAAAAGTGGTTCAAACAAATAAATTTCTTGTGCTCCCTACTAGATAGATTCAATAAAACCCATGGATTGATAATTAGCCAAAAGTACTACAAGACCCTCTTTATACTAGTTGTAATATACCTTTCCCATCAATGCAAAACAAATTAATGGAGAGGTTGTTTAATTTTTACTGCTAAGAGATAAGGAACTTTAACGTAAGTCGAAATACCGCCTCTAAATGGAGCATATCTCTTAATATTCACCTTCAAATGTAAAACTTCATGTAATGGCCAACCAGAATCCCGTTCGGAGAACTCCTCTAATTTCTTTGTAATTTATACTAAACGTTTTCATTATACCACTCACGTAAATTGGTCGCAATGTCGATGACATAATTTTTTATTGCAAGTCTTCAAGTCGATAACATGATTTTGGGGGTGCATAAAATTGCAGACTAAAAGGACATTCACCTTTAGCAACGTTTGCCTTATCATTACTTAACCTTTCGTGCAAAACTATAGCATGTTTTTGTAAAAAAAAACAAGAGCGTCCTTGGTGTTTTCTAATTGACTATAATTCCTGTAAGTAACCTACCATTAAAACATGAATCTAAAGAGTACCAACATAATTTGCGTGAACGCTTTTTAGAGACATTGACAATTCCACTACTTGTTTTCTCTGAAGCGTTTTTTAACTGTTTAAATCTTACAAAATAACACTTTAACAATGATAAATTATTTTCGAGTTTAAACAACTTTTCACTTTCCTCTAAATAAACTTTATTTTCAATTATATCTTGCAATAGCTTAATATTAGTGTTAATTATACGGATGTGCTCTACAAATTCATTTCTGGTTTTCAACAATGGAATAATACGTCTTGTTAAATTAACAATATCACTGCTACTTGGTATAACCTTAATTACCTTTAGATCTATATCCAACAATGCAAAAATATGAAGCACACACTGCCGATTATACAGTAATGGACAAATATTTTATTTATTATAACATACGTACACACACACACACTCGCGCACTCGCGCACTCGCGCACGCACGCACCCACCCACCACCCAACCACACCTACCACAGCACGCCCGCCCACCCGCCGCCCGCCGCAACCACGCACGCACGCACGCACGCACGCACGCACGCACGACGCCGACACGCACGCACGCACAACGCACGCACGCACGCAGCAACGCACGCACGCACGCACGCACCACGCACGCACGCACGCACCACGCACGCACGCACCACGCACACAGCACCACACACGCACGCACCACCACACACCACACACACACCACACACACACACACACACACACACACACACACACACACACACACACACACACACACACACACACACACACACACACACACACACACACACACACACACACACACACACACACACACACACACACACACACACACACACACACACACACACACACACACACACACACACACACACACACACACACACACACACACACACACACACACACACACACACACACACACACACACACACACACACACACACACACACACACACACACACACACACACATATATATATATATATATATATATATATATATATATATAATATATATATATATATATATATATATATATATATATTATATGTGTGTGTGAATATAATTTAAGTAATTATAGAAGTACTTTTGGTTTACAATTACAATTACAATTCTAGCCACGAGTGAAATGTACTGACTGGTATAAATTTTTTATTTTTTTTTTTATGAGTGTGGACCTGAACAGGCTAAATAATGCCTATCGTGCTAAAGCACTCAGGAACGTTTAGCAGGATGGATAGAGGGATAATCAATTGCCAATAGATGCCTATGAACAGCTACCTTAAATTTTCTCATATCATAAGTGAGAGGAAAACAGGAACTAGGGAGATCATTCCAGAGTTTAGAAGCCGTGTAGAAAAATGTGGATTGCGCCCGTTTGGTACGACAAGTGGAGATTTGTACTGCATACTGATGATGTGAGTGAGCGAGCCGAGTGTTTCTCGCAAAGATAACCCGAGATGGTGTCAAAGAATATAATTTAGCAGCACAATAGCCGTTGTAATAACGATAATACAAAGAAAGAACTGAAACCATCCTTCTATTCTCAACGGACTGTATGTGAGAAGTTAAGGACGGGTCATTTATAAGCCTAATCGCCCTCTTTTGAATACGATCAACGATATCGAGAGCGTATTGGGGAGCACTAACCCAAAGGTGAGAATTATATTCCAGATGACGCCGAATTTGGGCCTTATACAGCAGAAGAAGTTGTCGAGAGGTAAAGTACTGCTTCGATCTGTACAAAAAGCCTATTTTACGAGCAGCTGTTTTGGTAGCTAACAGAAGATGGTCAACCCATGAGAGATTTATCTACTTATATAGCCATATAAACCAGCATTCGACGTCAAATATATGACCTTAAAAATTCCATTTTAGATTTAAACCACATCCACGTGTCAGCAATTCTGTTAACGTTAACAGACTTGGATGTATATAATCCTGAAATTTTCTTTCAACTCTCAGTCTGCATATATACTGAAGAAAATAAAATTGCACCATGCAGCAAAGGGTTGAAACTATCTCTTCAAAGGAAGAAGACCAGCATCCTACAAGATGTTTTAGTGTGGGGCTCAAAACAAAAAGGAGGGAGTGAGCCGTTATTGAATGAAAATCAAATTCCAACCATTTCCATACGCGACAGTGATGTTGAAGATGATGATTTTTCGAAAAGTACTTACCTTGCTTATTTTATTGTTTTATGTAAAGATTCACTTGATAAGTATATTATTACTCTGATTAATTATTTTGTAGCATCACCATCACAACCACCCATATCTCGAGACACTACCCTCCAAACGCAGGATCCCACAAACCTGCAAGAATTTAAAATCAAAAGTGTCAGGTGGTTGCAGGACACTTGGCCAACAAAGTGGAACGTTTAACCTGTAAGTTGGTTGAAGCTAAGAAAAATGTGGAAATTGTTCTACAGAACATTGTAACTACACAAAATGCTTTAAGATTATTAGATAGTTTAGATATGTAGGTTAATTTATTTATAAGTAGGTTCTAAGCAGTTTTTTTATTGTTTAAAGTAGTGTTTAGTTTTAGGTTTTGTAGGGAAGAGAACTTACAGTGTAATTATAATTATAGGGGGATTATAAGTACTTACGATTGGTCTCATCGGCCAATTACTGCTTTTGTGTATTTTTGGAAATCCATAAATCTTCGGAATTCTGGAACTTTTCTCTCTAGAGATCAGCTGCTTTGTAATATCATCATGTAAAGTTGATGAATTTATTATCATCTTACTTTTCTTCTCCAAATATGTAGTAGACTCAGAATTACTTTTCTTATATTCAGGACAATCTGATAAATCCATCATCCTGTTATTGTAGTCTTCTGTGTTAACGATCACCGAAGAATTTCTTTTATTAACTGGAAGTATTAAAATGTTCTCGTTCATTCTAAGTTCCTTTAAGGCATTTATTTGTCCTGTGCTTAAATTTTGCTTTGATGGACGAGCTTTTTTCAGGATGTTAGCAACTTTCATTCGAATTCCATCAGCTGTGGCTGTTTCTACATTCCTTAAAGCTACTTCAACATTGGTGTTTTCTCTGCTGGAATTACATTTGTTCTAATAGCGTATTTAAATCCTTTTTTTTTAAGATCAATTGTACATTTGTCAATAGAATTGTTATAAAGGCTATCGAAATTTTGTTTCTGCCTTGTTTTTTGAATAACACATAATTAAACGGAAATTTTAATTAATTATGTAACCGCATCAAAAATAAGTGGATGAATTGATGATTTTGATAAGATTTGAAATGTTTCAAAAATGATATCGTTAATGCTATTAAGTTTTCTTTTTTAATTAGTGCTTGGCTTGAGTTCTTTAAAATTACGTTGGATCCATATTTGTCAGGACGTGGTCTTATAATGAAGGCTTTACGAATTACCTTAGTGTCTCGGCATCTTTTCATATCTATTAAGTCACAAATTAATTCTGATTTCTTAGTTCTAAGTTTCCTAAATTGTTTAATAGTTTCTAGTGTATCCTCGCCGTAAAGGTAGATAATATTATTATTTAAATTTCCACAAGTGTTCATATTAAAAATTTAACTTATTTCGGGTTTAACTCGTGTTGGTTATAGTTATTAGACGTTTCGAAAGCTTTTTTGCTCTTTCAAAAAGGTTGGCACAGGTTAAATTAAATTCAAATTAATTTATGTCACTTGACAACTATTATTCATCTAAAGCACTATCACTATATTTCAAAGTATGTTTGCTACGTGCTAATGGACCCTGGTGGAAAGTTGAAGCATCTCATTAATGTGGGATGAACGTATGGTTGTTAATATAATATTTTTTGTACTTTCTTGATTTATAACTGGTTTTGGAGTATATTGTTTCTTTAACCCTTGAGTAGTCGGGTGGGGTCTGTGAGGCCGGAACTGTTTTGTTTCAGCTCTCCCACTACAACCTTAAATCGGATCGCTCAGCGATAGCCGTTCACCTCTTAGAGTCAAGTCACGTGATCAAACGGGTAAAGTCAGCTGAGAGAATTTATGTTTGCTGCTGGTAGTTTTGTCTCTCGGACCCAACCCGATTGCTTCCGCTCAAAAGTACTGATATTGTGTTTAGTTGCTTCTATTTCACCTGTTCTAAGCCGAAGTAAGTATTTTATGTATCACTATAATAATAAGCATATATTTTAATAATATGTACATATGTTATTTACAAATAGATCGTTTTGAAATTTAAAATAATGCATTTTTGTATCTATTTGACTCATATAAACCAATTTTGTAGTTACCTGATAATGGATCCCTACTTGAAACACCTTGACTATTTGCAACGACTTCATGATGAAATAAACGTTGAAGAAATAGATAGTATAGGCGATTCCGGTTCAGAATCAGATTATTGTGAAGAAAGGCCCCACAACTCCGATTCGGTCAGAAACAACAGACACCTAATTGATAAATCAAAGGTTGGTGTTTTATAAAAAACGTGTCCACCTCGAAATATTAGAACAAAAAGTTATATCATAATATCCTTTTCGACCAGGTGCAAAAGGGTCTGCTCGCACACAGTAGAGGCCTTAGACTTTTAGAGTGTTGGAAATGCTTTATAGACGACCTTATTATTGCGTTATTGGTTGAAAATACAAAGATGTTTCCAAAATGAGAATAAATGGTTAAAGACCCACATGAAGCTAAGGACACTAATGCAGTTGAAACGAAAGCACTTATTTGGCTTTTTGGCTTTTATACCTTGCAGGTGTTTTCAAATCTGGTCGAAAACATTGTAAAGATTTCTGGGCTACTGATGATAGTGGTGTAGAAGTGTTTCCAGCCACAATGGCCCATAGACGCTTTGTGTTTTTGTTAAGGTGCATGCGGTTTGATGAGTTTAATACTGGAACTCCCATTAGATTCTAAATTGTAAAAATAGTTATACACCTGGTGCTTACTTGACACTAGATGAGATGTTGTTTGCCTTTCGAGGAATGTGCGGATTTAGTACTTATATTCCTAATAAGCTGGCCAAGTACGGCTTAAACGTATTTTCTCTAGTAGATGTTAGAACTGTTTACACCGTTAATATGGAAGTTTACGTTGGACTGCAGCAATAAAACTATTGATTTGATGGAGAGAATGTGTGAGCCAGTTTTAGGAACATTCAGGAATGAAACGATGGATAATTGGTTCACTAGTGAACCGCATGTTAGAAGTGCACAAAATAACGATCGTGGGGACATTGAGTAAAAACAAAGGAAATATCCTGCGTGAATTTCTCATTAGCAATAGACCACAATATTTATCTATATTTGGATTTTCTAAGAATATGACATTAGTGTAGTACATGCCCAAAAATGACAAAATCGAATTATCATCCGTTCACTGTACCAATGCTATCGATGAAAGTTCGGGCGTGGCATGTTTTATAACATGACAAAATCAGATGTTGACTAAGTCGATCAAAAATCTGCAGCTTAGAATATTAGCAGGAACACACGTCGATGGCCCATGACAATATCTTACAGTTTGCTGAATATTACAGGAATGAATGCGTCTGTAGTCCATCGAAGTAATGCTACGACTGAAAAAATAATTTCTGAGAGAAGACTATTTTGAAAAGCCTAGGATTAACGTTAGTAAAGAGAAATATAACTGCTCGAACTACTGATCCTTAGCTGAAAAAAGGGGTAAGACAAATTGAACAAAAATTAAACAATACTTGTACCGAACCTGCACCTATTTCTGGCGGAAATATAAGAGGCCGTTGTGCGTATTGTACAAACCAGAAAACAAAATATTTTTGTTCAAAGTGTCACAAGTGGCTTTGTTTCAAACATGTGCATCCTATGTGTAGTGATTGTCTTCATGACGGACCAGGAGATTGAATTATATCAAAAAAATTGAAGTTTTGTTCTTTTCCTATAAACTTTTTTTAGTTGTAACAAAAATTCAATATGCAACAGTTTTGTCGTTATTATCACGTTAACTCATAAAAAATATAGAAAAAGTATATTATAACCATCATTTGAATATTTCTTTTGCTCAATTTTTTTTAACGGTTATTCAAAATTGGCCCGACCCGTCACTCTCCAAACTGGTGTAATACGAGAACCATCATCACGTTTGTTCAAAGCGTTAGGACGTTGTTCAATTTCTGGGTATATGATACTTCCTGTTGTGGTTGTTTTGGCTCTTACATTAGACAAACGAAGAGGAGGTTACATGTTAGAGCTCAAGAACACTAGCTGGCTATAAAACGTCACAATATGTCATCTTCTGTACTGAAGACTATAGAAATTGACGTACTAAAGATTTGAACAAACGTGGTGATAGTTCTCGTATTCCACCAGTTTTGAGAATGAGTTTAAAGAAACAATACACTCCAATACTAGTTATAAATCAAGAAAGTACAAATATTTAATTTAAATTAAACAGTGGCAACCTTCTTGAAAAAGAAAGAAGAAAGAAAGAATGAAACACTCGTGGAAACTTAAATAATAATAATAATCGTATTTAATAATATCGTGCCGTCTGCGTATAGAGTAATACTATTTCCATCTCTTCAATAAGCAATATCATTGAAATATCTTTTTGGTTTGAGAAAATGTATCATTATGAAAAACATACTGACGACGATCAGTTAGGTACGATTGCAACAATCCTATACTTCCTTTACTAAAATTATAATTTAATTAATTAATATGTTACGATTGAGAATATTAAAGGCTTTGGATAAATCTAAAAAATTTGCTACGCATTGCTTTCGAAACAGTAAATTATTATAAGTTTTTGTTATGAACGAATAAGTTCAAGGGTAAATATGTAATTAAAAATTATGATTAATTTTATTACATACATAAACAAAAAGATCACCTCGAGTAGGATTTGAACCTACGACCTGTACTTTGCTAGAGTACCGCGCTAACCAACCACGCCATCGAGATTCAAAGCCCCAATCGATGCAAATTTTGTCTTTATATTTGTAGAACTGATGTAAATTCTAAATATAATGAGATTACAATCAAATTACTTATATTAATGGAATGTGAGCCTGCAATATCGCAAGGATTCACACATACCGAAGCAACTTGACTGATATTAAATTATTATAAGTTTTCGTTATGAACGAATAAGTTCAAAGGTAAGTACGTAATTCAAAATTATCATTAATTTTATTAAATACATAAATAAAAAGTTCACCTCGAGTAGGAGTTGAACCTACGACCTGTACTTTGCTGGAGTGCCGTGCTAACCAACTGTGCCATCGAGATTCAAGCCCCAATCGATGCAAATTTTGTCTTTATGTATGTAGAACTGATGTAAATTCTAAATATTATGAGATTACAATCAAATCACTTATATAATGGAATGTAAGCCTGCAATATCGCAAGGATTCACACATACCGAAGCAACTTGACTGATATTAAATTATTATAAGTTTTTGTTATTGTCAAATATTTCGCAGTTCGTTAAACGATATTTCCCGAAAGTGAAATTATGGTATAGTTGTTACTTCAATTTGATTTGGATAGCAGTTGAGATCATTATTCTGTGCAGGAAGATTGATATCAATTATCATTAATAAAAAAGTTATTCATTTGTTGTGCAGTTAAATTAGAAGTTGTAGTATCACTAAGCCGTTTGCTTTTTATCACTTTCCAAATGGGTTTTGGAGTAAAATTTGAGTTTTTAATAAATTTATTATTTTCCATCATGGTTGTTGTTTTTATTTCTAATTTGTATTTTTTACGATGTGTCGAACAAGCCTCCTGTTACTTCGTTTTTATTTCTCTTATGATTATCTTTGTCTATCATTAACACATTCCTCATATTTTTTATTTTCTCGTTATATCAATTTCTTGTCGACCTCCAGTAACTTCTTCTAAAGGAAGACCAAAATAAATATAACAAATATTAAGAAATGTAGAAAATTTTACTTTAGCAGACATACAATTATCATCGATAAAACTCCATCTGGTATTTTCCAACAGATTATACGATGACAATTTACCTTGCATTGTAATAGGTCGATAATATCTTGTTGCAGGTGTACTTGTTATAAGTGTAATACATGTAAAAAAATCTTAATTATTCTAAGCAGTGTTTAACAAGTCATACAGTTTGGTACTACGACGTTTTTTTTCATTAAACATAATAGTATTGTTGTAAAATTACGATATACGCTATACAATTACGATTGTATTCTTCCATTCCAAAACTTGCAAATACCGCAACCAACTGTTTAATTCAAACTTTACGTGGATACAATTAAGATACAGTCAATTCAAAATCGACAATAGTCTTTTGTTCATTAAGATTGAATAGTAGTTCATTGTGGCTAATTGGAAAGAAAGTGTATTAACCTTGATAACTGACAGATTATACAGAATCAATTGTAATGAATGAATCCTGATAACGAGAATAACAGGAACTGATGTGAAAAATACTAAAAAATGAGATAATAATCCAACTCCAAAGCCACAACATATATTGGTGGTCAGCATAAGTATGAACCGTGTTGATAACATATATTAATAATTCTCAACTTCCTGTCGATCAAAGATAACAACTCTAAACAATATGCAATAGAATGTTTCCAAACAATTCATTAAGGATTCTATAATACGGAAATCTATTGTTACTTTCTCTCTTCGTAAACCAGGCGAATAAAAGCAAGCCATAATCCTTAATTTGTGTAAAGAAAATATTGGGAAATATTGTTTACATCAATAGTGGATATCTATTTTAGATAATGAATAATTGTTTATTTTTTACTTTCCAAAGACTTTTGAAACCAAAACGAATTTCAATAACATATCCATTTTTCTTTACGTTTTATCCAAAATCGTTTGACATAAAAATTCTAAGATATAATAATTAGAACAAATTAAAGAATGCACTTACATGCAACAAAATGTTCATTTTGTCTCAACATATTTAACATTTCTCAAAAGTAATTCCAGAGAAAAATTGTGGCGTCCTACTCCTTAAAGTCGTTCAATACTTTATAGAGATAACTGAATTCCGCTAAGCTGCACTACTATCTTTATTTAAGTATTTTTACCTGATAACGTTGTCGTCTACGCCCTTTGGGTACTTGTGACTTTTAAATAAAAACTTGTTTCGTTTAAGAGTTGTAAAAATTTTAATTCTAAAGGTTTTCCCAGTATTAATACAAACACATAAATTTAATGCGTTAAATAATGTTTTCTTGATAATAATTTAGCAGGTATACAAGTTTAATGATTGAACGCCCAACCATTTGCCCTGCTGAAAGATCTTTTAGAAGGACAGTTGTACATGACAGTTTCGTCCTGCAATAAGTCCGTAAAATTTTAAGGAGTTGTACGTCAAGTAGGACATCACTTTCTTCCAGAAGTATGTTAGAGTTTTCCATGAGCGCGTAGTATTTAATTATTAGGATGGGTAGGTAAATAATAAACCGATAAATATCGCATGTAGCATTTTAATTAATAAAAAATAAAAAATTTAAATTCTTGTAAACATGTAAAATAAAAATACAAATCCTTTTTTTTTTAATCTGTAAATAGAAAATCGGGGTAACCTCAATTTCTCTCCAAAGGTCTTTTTCGAGAGATATTAATCACACAGTGCGCAAAGCAATTCCTTCCAGTAGTGCATGGACATAAGGCCAGATCATCTCCCCAAGACTTACAAAGGTTACTCGCCTTTATTTGAATTTTTCAGGCTTCAGAACAAACCACACATTTTTTTTCAAGCTTTTATCTTTCTGATTTGGTGTTACATGCTACTAATTGGTGGTTTCTGTGACGGTCTTCAACAGGGCTGTTATTATTATGGTTTCAAATGACTTCATGACGTCGAATGACGATTTTATTCGCGCCGCAGGTGTGATGAATCATTTGGTATACCATTTTTCTACAGCTGAAATTTTCATCAAATTTTTCTATTTTAGTTTTTAAATTCTTCTAGCGCTAGGCCTGACTGACTGGTTATGTATGTCAAGTGAGGGCACCCCTTGAAGTACTGTTCTACCATTTTTGTTCTACACACATCTTTTGTGTAAGTCCTGCCATCTGGATCCACTTTCTTTTTTCGAGCAGACTCACCATCCAATGTCGTTCCATATGGAACGACGTTGGAAGGTTCTTCCGTATGGAAGAACCTCTGCCTTTTGGACATTCAAAGAATGGAAATTCATCACTAGCTGTCTTCACAGTTCCGATAAAATTAAATACCATTATTATGTAGCTGCACTGCAGTTGTTAACCGATACGAACCAAGAATCTCCTACGATGATCATCCCAGAACTGTGCCATGGCTCTGCCAAATGGAGTATCATAGCCGTTCCAGTCCTTTCTACCACTTTCTGATTTCCATAGCCTCTTTCCCTTCGTTGATCTCCAGTCTAAGCATAATATTGGTATGGGTATCAGCAAGAGTTTTTCACTCACACCCTGCACGTTTGGGCTTTGTTTTTATTTTGATAACTATCGGCTTCCATCAGCGCTATTACTACGACGCTCGTACCAAGCAAACATACATTCGTCAATACACATATCTAGACTTGAAAATGTTCCATTTGGCATGTGTTCTCTCCATAAATTGTTTAATAGGTATCCATCCATCAGTATTAGCGGGATATTTTACTGCAAAAAACAACTTATTCAAAACCAGTTCAAAACGACGGTACGTCATTTCAAATCGTTGTCCAAACGCTGGAGCCGGAAAAATAGAGTTTCCTTCTCTTAACCAATATTTCCGTCTATTCGTGCTCATCGCATAAAACATTCCAATTACTTTAAAACATTCTAATTTACTACATCTCCTTGGTTATTACAACGCATAGAGAAATACATCGATACCTTCTATAGGAAGAAGCTAAAGCCGCATATCTTATTCTTATAAATCTTGCACGGGTCCAGATTTTAAATTCAGGTCTATGCTTAAAACCGGTAACGCTACCAATCCCATTATATTTGAAACCCCACCAAGCACTATGAGCCAAAACGCTGTTTTGAGGAGTGTAGTTATCGTAGCATCTGTATTATTAGTAGGTGCTGCGACTTGTTCTTCCATCCCACCCCTGCAATATCGAATGTAGAAGGGCCGTCGCTTATGGTTGTTGCAAACGCTGTGTTACTAGACGGTGGTAACATTATATTTACATTATGTTTTATGTTACTCGTACTTTTGAATTAGTTTCACTGTTCTTTTCTGCAACACCAGATAGAGAAGTTTCACAGCCTATAGTCGTTACAGGCAGTGTCTTACAAGGTGAATCTGCTCTTGATGTAACGAGAAACCGACGAAGATTTTATTTTTCTGTTAAAATTTACTTACGTGATACATTTTGCAACAAATTTACTTTTACCAACATTTCTTAATTATCAACCTCCTACAAAACTCTCTTTACTCTCGCGTAAACCCAGAATCATGCCATAACACACTGCATTCTGGTAACCATCGCCTCAAACACATTTACGTCCTACTTGAAGGACAGTAACATAAATAAGTGCATTATAAAAAAAATGGGTACTTTCGGAAGGGAAGGGACGCTTTGACATTTTATCATTAATGTAAAATATAGGTATAATATGTAGCCCATACCTAGTCTAAGGAAAGTCGATATTTTTTTTAATTCTGCATGCACATTGTATGTACGAAAATAAAAAAAAAATTATTTTGTCATTTTATTAACAAACGTTAGCTATAAAACAATACATAATGAAACCTAGAAATCGTAACACAGCTGCGAGAGAGATAAAATATCCTCTCACAATATAAAATTATAAATAATTTTTATTTATCATTATGATCTCGAAGACTCTTATGCTTTTTTTTATTACATGTAGGTAGTTCACTATTATCCTCGCCAGAAGTGTTTACCCCTACGTCATCACATACAATCGTATGGTGTAGTATGAAAAGATTGAATCACAATTATTTTCGTTATAATAAATTCCGATTAGAAAATATACCCCGATGGGAGCGTTTAAAGCTGCTTAATACCAATACAATTACAATTACTTATTTATTGTAACTTATTTTGTAAAAATTAGAGAATTTCTGTTATCGTAATGATAACGGTTGAAAATCAGTACCTTGTAAATGGAGGTTAGGAAGTATTAGTCAAATGAGAATTAAACTCATATGCATATAAAACAAATTGATTTCGCGTTTATATTATTATATATTATTGATTTCTACTACATTTGCTTATTCAATACCGTATGCCAATTTCGTCAATGCACTACGAATGCTCACCATCCTTATTTAATTCACTGTTTTATATGAGAATACAGTATGAACGGATCGGAAAGCTAAATTCATAAATTAATGACATTCCTGGCGAAGATAATATAAAGAATAATGAGGATTTCATTCCTGATTAAAGTTAAAAACGATTACGTGCCGGGTGCGACCGTGTCGGATGCGACCCAGCAAAAATCGTGGTTGTAGCGACCCTGCTAGTAGCTTTCAGTGCCACATGCGACCCATTGTTCGAGAAAGGAAATTTTACCCCAAGTTAATTTACACCTAGTTTATAAACCCTATGCATGTTTAAGAAATATGTACCGTCAGCCAGAGCCCCACATTAGCCTAGAGATCTATATATATATTAGCATATCTATCTCTAGTTTCCAGCTGCTACCATGAGGAGGTTTGGGGTTGGACTTTAAGGAACCATATTTTTTTAATTTTTTTTTATACTTTTTTATATATTTTTTTATTATTTTTTATATGTTTTCTTATTATTTTTTACTTAAAGAGAATCAGCTGTAAAGCTTCGTCATTACTTAAAATAGCTATATATATATATATATATATATATATATATATATATATATATATATATATATATATATATATATATATATATATATATAGATATACAATCGGTTGGTAGCCTGGTCGTGACTTGTGTGTTTATTCCAACTTATTTACATAGCTTAATGCGCTCAAACATTTCTTCAAGTCTCCCCCCATTTTGAACTCATCAAGGATATTTGTTATTCTCTGGTCGACCTTTTTGTAGACCTTTCTCCTTTTTATTCGACTTTCTCCTAGTTCCTTTCATTTCAAAATGAATGAGACCTCCATAGTGATCATTTCAAGTTTCTCTATCAAAAAAAAAATGTTAGGTGTCTTTCTTCCGACTAAGGCATTTAACCTTGAGGTCCACCCCTCTACTGCATTGTTTGTGCGATGTCGCTGCTGATGAACGTTCCAAATACTCCGTGTAATGGTACGGTTTTCTAGCCACTGCTCCACGAAGTAGTCCAAAAATTATGTTAGTTTGACATTGTCTTCTGGAGCGTCCTCCATAATAGAGAGCCAGGCATCATAAATATGTTGAGGTGGAATATGCGCCAACGCAGCAAATCTTCTGGCTGTCTTTGCAAACTTCTTGATTTTCTTTATATTCCGATATAAGGCCTATTGTTTGGATTTTCCGCCATATACTTTGGCTGAAATGAAATGAACATCCTGAGATTTGTGTGTGAGGTAGGACACTTTGAATTGCAGAAATCATAGCTACTTCAAAATCAAGTTTGACTGTGGAAGGCTTCCATGAAGTCGCGTCCTGCTCTCTAACAGTTGCAAAGTATCATAACCTCCGAAATTATCATTCTCTTGTCTCTTATGGTTTTATCAGCCAATAAAAAACTTCTTCCATCTGGCAACGTTAATAGATCATCAGGAAGCACAATTTCATTACTTGATTTAGGATTTTGATCAGTCCCGATTGCTCCCCTTCTGTCTCGACATAAAACACTTTTCACGGAGTCATATTTCGGCATTTCAGTCACGAGTTCAAATCCTTGGGAATAGAGTCCTGAAAATTCTTCTTTATGTATCACGCTTACCGGCACTGACACTTCCTCTCTCGCTCTTTTCCTACAGTTATGCATTGCTCTGTTTACGTCCAACTCCGCTTGATTTGGTACACAGGAATGGTCCGTAGTAGTTCCCGGTATTATTTCATGCTGCAGTGTTGTCTTGACTCTTCCGCGACACTTGCTTTGCTTCTCTTTTATACATAGCCACGATATGTTTTCCTGAGTAGTCTTATGAACTCGGTATGAATACGCTCCAAACACTAAAGAAGGCTTTCCTTTTTTAGTTGTAATAACGTAGGATTCTTCCATCGCACAAATCAAACTTAACACAATGTTGAGTGGCTGCAAGTCACAAGATAAATGAGGGTTGTCTGTCAAACAATGCAAACGCGCTAGTCAACATTCCATAGCAGGTCAACAACATCAGTGTTGTAGGGGTGAAAGTGAAAGTGAAATTCGGTACGGGGGATTCCCGCCTTTTAGCAGAGACGCGTTAGTCAAGATTCCGTAGTAAACTTAAATAAATTTAAAAATAAAATGTAATGGTAAAATTAAATTAATTTTACCATATTTCACTGATACATCAGTACTTGGGTCGCAAGTGGCACCAAGGCAAATTGGTGGGTCGCTTGCGGCACGGGTCGCATCTGGCACGGTCGCATCCGGTACGAGACCTTAAAAACAGGCTTATTGAGATATGAATCAAGAAAATTAGGCATAATGATTTAACCAGATCAATTGCATTAAATTCTATTTAAAAATGTGAATGAATTTTTATGGTATCTATAAATTATAAGTTTCAAGCGTTTACCAAGGTGTAAAATAGTACCAAATGTATTTATTGGTCTGCATGAATACAAAACATTTGTAAAATTCAGAAAATAATAACTGCTGCTAAACAGATTTTAGGTAGGTAA
The DNA here is from genome assembly GCA_036346205.1 of Vesta saturnalis. Taxonomy (NCBI): domain Eukaryota; kingdom Metazoa; phylum Arthropoda; class Insecta; order Coleoptera; family Lampyridae; genus Vesta; species Vesta saturnalis. The sequence continues at coordinate 792,356 of JARFJB010002147.1, read as the reverse complement.
CAAATGCCCCGCGTAAGAATTATGGGCGGAGCTTCATGACGGGCTGAGAATTTAATGGAATTTCAATTCCATTACGTTTTTTATGAGCCTTTCAGTTGCAGTCAATGTAAAAAACCATACACATTGTGGTATTCTAAAGCCCTATGAATGAAAAAGGATATTTTTAGCTTCTATTTTACTTTTGTTTATTATTTGTGATTTTTTCAAGTTTAAAGTTAATTTTTTATTAAACTAATAATTTTTTTCACTTATCAAACGTAGTTCCATTGTATACATCTTGCTTATCATTTATTCCAATTTCAATTCTCTAGGGATTATTTCACATAGGAGTTGATAAGTATAGAATAACAATGCATTTTCAAATAACATATCTAAGACATAACACAATATGTTACCCTGCGTGACAAAAGAACGCGCAGACGACGCTGACACTTTTCCCCGACCTTAAGTGCTACTATTTTCAGTGGCGTACGCCACTTAGTGCCTTTGTTGATGACACATTATTTTGTAGATATCGATATGTAAACAGATTTGTTAAATGTAGCATTAAATTCCGCTTTATGCGATTACAAAGTTGGACATGAACATATTTATTTGCTTCGTTATCAAATATTAATTCTACCTATTATTATTACTAGTATTATTGAAATTAATAGTTAATTAAAATACCTACATCTACTTGGTACGGAATTGCATATGCCTTTGTCAGTACCACAAGCAGCAAAAGTTCTCTTAAAAATTGCATGATGTCATAAATATGTACATATATATATATATATATATATATATATATATATATATATATATATATATATATATATATATATATATATATATATATATATATATATATATATATATATATATATATATAAAAGATTATATAAATACGACTTATTACTAATCACCGTGCCACCCTCAATATTCCGGCAGGTTATGGGCTCAGAAAGCACATTTGTGTAAAATAGTAGTGAAGAAGTTAAAAAAAATAACAGATATGATGGATAAACTCATAAAAACGACGATATGCAAGCCAAATAATAACATTTATGGTATATGGAAATATAGAATGGAGTTATTACTGATTACGGACGATTTATGGGAAGTAGTTGAAAACGCAAAACCCACAAACGCTAGTTCAGAATGGGAGCAGAAAAATAGAAGAGCAAAATCGATTATAGGTCTACTAATAGATTATTCTCAATTAATACACGCTAAAAAGTTAAGTGCGACTCATGAATATTGGAAGTCTCTTAAAAGTTATCATGAAAAATCAACACTTTCTAACAAGGTATGTATTTTAAAGAAGCTTTGTAGATTACAGTTGCATGAAAATGACGACATGGAACACCATTTAAATATAATGATGAATTTAGTAGATAAGTTTTCTAGTATGAATGAGCAGCTCGCAGATAAGTTTATAGTAGCATTTATGTTAAGCAGTTTACCTGAAAGCCATAATACAATAGTCATGGCATTAGAAACACGTCCAGAAGACGATTTAACTACAGAAATGGTTAAGGAGAGACTGATTCAAGAATACAAAAGAAGAAGTGAACAGAGCTCGTATGAAGAAGGCAATTTACAACGAAAGCATGCAGCTTTGTAACAGAAAAGATCATTTTAAAGATCAATGCTGGTTTTACAAAAAGAAATTTGGGAAAAGTAACAAACCTGGAACAAGTAATACCAAATACCAAAAAGCAAAGAAAATAGTAATCAATTCTGATAATGAAGAAGATAGTGAAGAAGGTTATTTATTATACATCCCTTAAAGTACAAAAATCAAAATTAACATCTTTGTATGTAGACTCAGCTGCAACTTGTCATATATCCTGTGAAATTGATCTCTTTGATGAAATTAACTGTAAAAAAAAGATACATTTTTAGCCAACGGAATGAATGCACAATCACGAGGAACGGGCAGTGGTTTCATTGAAGTTGAAGACCAAGATGGTCATATAAAGAACGAACACCGAAAATAATTCGCAGTGACGCAGAAGAACCAAAAACATCTGAAGAAGCTATGTGTCAACCTGATCGTGAAAATGAAGGCAATAGAAGAAGGAATCGAATCAATGAAGAGATATGAAGCTTGGAAATTGGTTAAAAATCCTGGAGACAGAAAAATAGTTGACAACAAATGGGTTTACGAAATTAAAGACGACCCATCAACAGAAAACATAAGGTACAGAGCTAGATCAGCAGTGAAAGGTTATTCTCATAAATACGGTGAAGATTACGATGAAGTCTTCCCACCTGTTCTCAAACAAGTAACTTTCAAAACTCTATTAACTATCGTAACCATGAAAAATATGAACGTTCAACATTTTGATGTTAAAACAGCTTATCTAAATAGAGAGTTAAAGGAAACAGTTTACAAGGTCTCAACCAAAGTGTTTCGAAGACAAAAATAAGCCAGATTTTGTATGCAAGTTGAAGAAAACTGTTTATGGCTTGAAACAATCCGCAAAAGCTTGGAATAAGAAAATTAAGTTAAATTTAATTTAAGTTAATTAATGCATTTAAACAGGATAATAGTATATCCTCGATTAAAGAAAAACTATTGGGTAACGAAATATTTTGATAACTTGAGCGAAAGGAGCCTCCCTTCTGTTATGTCTGTGTAAATGTTTGCAACAATCTAAGTATAAATAAACAAATGCACGCAATTTTAATTTAACCATGCATTTAAACAGGACAATAGTATCTCCTCGATTAAAGGAAAACTATTGGGTAACGAAATATTTTGATAACTTGGGCGAAAGGAGAGTCCCTTCTGTTATGTCTGTGTAAATGTTTGCAACAATCTATTTATAAATAAAGAAATGCACGCAATTTCAATTTAACCATGCATTTAGACAGGACAATAGTATCTCCTCGATTAAAAAAAAACTATTGGGTAACGAAATATTTTGATAACTTGAGCGAAAGGAGCGTCCCTTCTGTTATGTCTGTGTAAATGTTTGCAACAATCTAAGTATAAATAAACAAATGCGCGCAATTTCAATTTAACTTAAATTTAATTAAGTCTTAGTAGTAAATGGATTTAGTAGGGGTAATACCGATTGTTGCTTATGTACGAAGAAAGTTGCTGATATTTACATTTATTTACTACTATATGTAGATGACATTATAGTTGCATATTATAACTAAAACGAAGACTGGTTAGAAATAGGGAAACTTTTAGAAGAAAATTTTGACATTAAAGTACTTGGAGATTTAAAATACTACTTAGGTGTAGAGGTAGACAGAAAAGAATGTAATTTTACTATTTTCCAAACAAATTACATTAAGAAAATACTAAATAAATTTTCACTTGAGGAAGCAAAACCAAACGTCCCAATAGATACTGCATATTATGCTAATAATAACAACGAAGGAAGTTTTTTGAGGAGTAATGGTTTGTATTGACAAGCCATTGGTTCTTTATTGTATATATCTGTCAATACCAGACCATATAGCGGAGCAAGTGTTTCTATACTAGGTAGAAAGATAGAAAAACAAACTGGAAAGGACTGGAATGAAATAAAAAGAGTTATAAGGTAGGTATATTAAAGTAAACTAACACTCGGAAATAGCTAAGAATAAACAAATCTGAACTATTTTGCTGATGCAGATTGGGTATGGGAAAAGACAGATAGAAAATCAACTAGTGGATTTTTACTGAAACTTGGAAACAGTCGTGTATCCTGGACAAGTAATAAGCACAACTGCGTATCGTTGAACTCAACAGAAGCTGAATACACTTCGTTAAGAGAGTGCTGCCAGGAAATTATATGGTATCAAAAGTTTCTAGAAGATTTTTCGTATAAAATAGAAGTTTTCGTTTATGAAAATAAACTTTTAGACCATGAAGGTATGCATACAAGAGCATCGAAGCATTTCGAAGTAAAAGAAATAAAGAAAAACAAGGAAGTAAAATTTTTGTACTGTCATACAGATGCAATCTGACATTCTAACCAAGCCATTTCCCTCTGTAAGAGTAAAATATTTGTGTAGAAAGCTCGGACATGAGGAGTAAAGGATTCACTTTTACCAATTATTATTTATTAGTTTGAGAAGGGGTGTTGGAACTACTGAGACACTTACTACAAACTTAGTAAATATTAATTATATTAAGATCATAGTTGTTAAAGTTAGTTTTCGATACATAGACACACAGATACATAAACACTGCCCGAATAATATTTCACGCAGAAAAGTAATTAACATTTATATTCCAGCCCAAAATTCTTATACCTAAAATAATAAAATTTACAGACATAATTAAAATACAAGTCTGTGTTACAAAACATATTCCTGCTGAGTTATATTAACAAATTTAACTTGTAAACTCATCAATAATTAGTCTACATCATAAGTTAAAATTAACAGTAGCAGAATTCTTTATACAAACTCTTTTCCAGCTAGAGCAGCTCCACCAGATTAGTTCAAATTTTAGTATTTCTAGTCAGCAAAACAATTATTTATCAAAACACCTAGTAACAAAATCAACATGGGTACCACCACACCAACCCCAAAGAAATTGATCTTCGAGTAGGATAGATTTACACTCTCAAGAAAGAAAATCGAATCAAGGAGGCTGAAAAATATCGATTAGATACGACAGGTATAACCGATGTTCTCCGACCCAGGATCGTAAGATGCTTAAGGAGTGGAGAAGGACAACTCACCTTGCCAATACCCACCGGAATCTTCATCTCATTACGAATCCGAAGCCAGGTGTGTTCCACCGCCTAGGACGTCTACATCTACCAATGTAGGGACTTCCAGCAAGTATGAGGGAGGATTCTATGTAATTTCTGGAGACATGTTACCAAATCTCAGAAGAGGACATGCTGCTGGCTTTACCAGAATTGTTGAAATGAAACGTACTATTATGGTACAGGAATAATCGTGTTTTCCGAATTACCTCGGCAGACTTCCAACGAGACTTCCTAAATTAGTTTCTTCCTCGACGATAGCACCATAAGTTGGAAGAAGAGATCCGGAGTCGAGTACAACGACCACAGGAGAACTTAGAGGTTTACGCAAGTACTCCACTAACTTTGATATGACGCCATGGAGGAATGACCACGAATAGTCAGCTGGAAAGGATGTATGCACCTGCTGACAGTTTCAGTCGAACCCACATCAACGGTCTTGCAACCACTTCTACATCTCGTTCTGCTCCGGTTTGACATGAAACACAAAGAAGTGCTAAAACAGAAACCATCCCAAATTTAATATACAAACGTGAAGAAGTATGCTAGACTTGTGGAGAAAAGGGACACTTCAAAGGCAACTACAGGCGAACTCTTAAAGCTTTCTGATCCAGGTGTGGTAAACGAAGGACTTTATTCAGAGCCTGTTCCTGTCCCAAGCAGAGAAGCTTCTATTATCAGAAGGACCAGGGACCTGCACAAACCAGCGTTACTTCCCCCAGATCCAAAGGTAAACCAGTTACCTCCAGCGAAGAATGGGGCCAGTGGTTACAGCAGGTGAAAGAATTTAACCAGCCACCACTATCATCCCTATCACCTATTTCTTCCGACGATCGATTGTTCCCTCTACATCTGCAACAAACCTACCAAGGCATTTGCGGCGTATCCCCAACATACATTGGCAATAAACTAAAAAACCTCCTGATCTAGAATTCGATTTTCTCTGAAACATTGAACAGCGCTCTCGGCTCTACTACAGAAACCCATGTCAGTTATAGATTTCCTGCTCTTTTAGCTCAACGAAATTATTAACATTTAGGGCAATACCTACCTAGTTTGTCAACGGATGTAGTGCCGGAATTGCCGAGGCAGGCACAAACCACCATCCGATTCGACCCCCCCCCCCCCATCCAAGAGGAAGTTGCAGATAAAACACTACCATTCCAAACAGAACCAGAAAAACCTCCAGCCCGAAATACCAGAACTACTCACCTGCCTGAATCAGTCCCACTTGAACCAGTTCTCTCCCCGTTATAGTGAGACGACCAGCAGGTTCAACACAAACCATCAGATCATCCCCTGTGTAAAATACAAAATGAGCGGTTGTATAAAGTATTTCCAAATTCCTCATCCGAAATAGAAGCTGAAGTCCATGATAGTTAGAAGCTGTGTGTCCCTAACAACCATAGACAAGCCATCCTGTAGGAGTGCCATGATGCTGCGACTACTGGTCACCTAGATATCGCCAAGACACTATTGCTGGCCTCGAATCATGGGAGACGTCATAAAGCACAAAAAAAGGTGTCCTATTTATCTCAAGTTCAAATAATAGACCCAGAAACCAGCCGGAGGGATGCATTTCTCGAAAACCGGACATCCATGGCAAATAGTCAGCACAGACCTGATAAGACGACTACCATGCACCAAAAAGGGTCACACTTTCCTATTATTATTCCAGGGTTGCATAACCAGCCCGTCAATTCTCCGTGACCTTCGTGTGCAGTTGGTCTTTAGATAAGGTTGCCCTTAACAACCCCTCGCCTACAACGATGCACAATACACCAGCAGAATTTTTCAAGAAGCTCTGGAAAATTTCCATATCTTTGTATGTATTGTTGGTGGTCTATTATAGAAAAACTGTAAACAGATTAATTTTTAACCATTTTTATTATAATAAATATTGGTATAAAATAAAGTCCTGGAATAAAAATGAAATAAAATAATAGCATTCAAACGTAAATAAAACAAGATTTCTAAATACCTAAAAGAGGGATTGTCTGGGGTCCGTTTATGCGTGCGGCCGATTGCGTTGCACCTCGACCGTGTCGTTAACTGTAATTATTAAAAGTATGCACGTGTATGATGACATAAATACTTGTTTCGGAAGTACGAATTATTAATTTTGGTGTGAATAATAATAAAGTGTAGTGGTGTTCAGATACGGTTGCTGATACGATCCACAGTACACCAGCAGAATTTTTCGAGAAGGTTTGGAAAATTTCGGTATGTTTAGTATGTATTGTTGGTCTATTATGGATAAATTATAAACAGATTAATTTTTAACAATTTTTTATATATATATTTTGGTATAAACTAAACAGTCCTGGAAGAAAAATAAAATAAAATAATAGCATTTAAACGTAAACAAAACAAGATTTTTGAATACTTAAAAGCGGAATTAATTAATCCTAACATTGCAACTCTGGTTAATTTGGCTGTGAACATGGGAGGATGGTTCGCGGTCCGTTTATGCGCGCGGCTGGTTCCATAGTGTCCCAGCCGGTGTCGTTAACTGTAATTATTAAAATTGTACACGTGTGTGGTGACATAAATATTTGTTCCGGAAGTACGAATGATTAATTTCGGTGTGAATAATAAAGAAAGTGTAGTGAACCTTTCTCGATGTCAGGAAGTTATCTTACAGGTGAGTAAGCTTATTGTCTGGTAATCTTTCAAAAAAAGTAACAAAAGTAACTTGGAACAATGCAATAAGGTTAGGTATCTGGTACCATTCCAATACTGAGAAGAAGGGTTTTAAGTGGTTAAATAAATTACACGGAGTGAACTATTAATAAGATGTTATTCACGAATGAATTTGAGAAGGATGGAATATAGATGCATGAAGTGGGGATGGTGACTGAGGTATATGGGGATGATCAGGTGGCGGAGCAGGTGGTGGGTTTTGTTTACAGGACGGTTGGTGGAATCACAGGTGAGCGTGCTTTCGGGATGATTCAGGAGGGAGGTATGTGTGGGTGTAATAGGGGTGCTGACTGGACTTGGTGGTGGTGGTCAGAGGTTGCAGTGTTGGATAGTGGATAAAAATCGGTCTTACTCGTAAGACTATTAATTTTTCGGAGCCTTGATTACCGTCATTGGTAATAGTGTCAGTCAGTAATTTTTGACACTCCTCTCGTGGTAACAGACTTTGAGAGGACCGGATCAAGAATGACTATATTATCGTAGCAATGGGACGATAGGTTATACGAGAAGTTATTAGTTATCCGGGGCGGATAACACCGTCAGTAATAATGACGTCTCTGCATAATTTTTATACACTCTCGTTATGGTAATAAACTCCTATAGGACCGTACAAAATATGACTTCTGGCTAATTATCGGTTTAAGGTAGACGGATATGACTTAGGGCTGGATCGAGAAGTTATTATTTATCCGGGACCACTGTCAGTAATAATGACGTTTCTCCGTAATAGTTCTACAGTCCCCTCGTGGTAGTAAACTCCGAGACTATTCTTTATCACAATTTAGTTTGCTGGGATGAGGTTCTGGATAAGGTAGCGTAAAGCAGGACTTAAGAAGTCAGGATAATAGGTAATTTGGACACTATTCAACAGGAAGGATTTAATAATTTTTAATATCCAGGTAAACTCAGGATACTATATTCACAGGATTAAATATACCACTAGTGCGAACTATAATCGTAGCAATAATAATAAATTTTGGAGTGCGGGAGGTTGGGTATCTATTGGGACATTTGAATAGAGTGAATGATAACATTTACTGACACTGCTGTTACAGGGATTATTTACTAAGATAGGAAAATATATTGTAAAGATTTCAGGATCGACACATTATGTATTTTAACTTACTTACACTTGACCATTTGTGATGCAGCATATATACAGGGTTATTACAAATGATGTTCATAATTTCACGTGCACATAGATCTAGTTTTTATCATACAAAAAAATAAAATGGTTACATTTTAAGAAAAACTTAAAAAGTTTCATCCCAGATGCCAAGAATTATAAATGTTCCATATGAAAATCTCTTGTGATACGACAGATGTTAAGCGTGTAATCAAGCTCTTGCCATACTTTGTTAAGAGTGTTCAGGTCGATTGTTTCGATAGCTCTGGTAATCCGTTGTTGGATCTCAGCTATGCTTTCTGGTGGTGTATACACTTTATGTTTGATGTATCCTCACAACAAAAAATCACAGGGGGTGGTGTCCGGAGATCTTGGAGGCCAGTTCAAGAGTGCACCATCACTTGGATCTGCACGGCCGATTCATTTGCCAGGCAGCCGATTTTGAAGTCCAGAACGAAGTTTAGGGATTCATATGAAAATGTAAACTTTTACCATTAACACTCATATTAAAATACTTATCTTTTTTGGGATTTTTTAATGGTGTACTTTAAATTATACAATCTAAACGTTTCGATAACACTTACAGTTATTTTCGTCAGTAGTAATGTCGAAAGCTAACAATGTTAGCTTTCGTCGTAGAGAGTGTTCTGGTTTGTCATCTTTGAGGCAGTTTAACAATATTTAATTTTAATGACCTAGTTATTCTTTACTACAATTTTATAGTTGGCTTATACGTTTCTCAAACTGTTATATTAATAGCAGGCTTATGTTTATGTTTGAATTTTTCAAATTTGACAAAATTGTTTACTACATCTTTAACAATTTTTAACAAACATTACTACTGACGAAGATAACTGTAAGTGTTATCGAAACGTTTAGATTGTATAATTTAAAGTACACCATTAAAAAATCCCAAAAAAGATAAGTATTTTATTATTTAGGGATTCGTGTTCTAATTTCGGTAGAAGCCATTCCGGCACCATGTCCAAGATTTATTCCATTTATTGTTTGCCCAACAAAGAAAAAAGGTCCGTACACTAAATGATAGTACAAGACAAATTAACTTTCAGAGTGTAAGTGCTCGATGTAGGTGTGTGGGTTCTCCGAACCCCATATTATGACATAATGTCTGTTCACGGTACCACACAAGTGGGACGTGGCTTCATCACTAAAGACTAAACATTTTACACAGTTTTAATTTTCCATCAATGCCTACATGTTCTCACAAAAAGAAAGTCTTAGAGCTTTGTCTTTTGGTTTTAATGCTTGAACAAGCTGAAGTTTGTAAGGCTTGAAATTTATACGTTTACGTAAATTTTTTCAAACTGTTGGCTGTGGTATACCAAGCTGTTTGCTGCATTTAACAGTAGATTTCTGTGGACTACGCGTAAAACTTTCCCTTACCTGCTCTACAGCGTCATTGCTTACTGACTGATTTCTTTTTACAAATGCACCAATTTCTCTTAAAATTCAAGTACTACTTGTGACTGCTAGGAGAATCTTCATTAAATTTGGTTCTAAAGTACAGTTGCACACTAATAACTGATTGGTTGATGTGATAATCCAACACATCAAATGCTTTCCTGTCTTCAAATTCATCCATTACACAATTGACAACAATTGACTTTAACAAATAGCTGATACGTACATAAATCAATGTAAACAAAACTTTATGAGTTTTTCTTTCCAGTGGTACTAACTGAAATGGTCTTAAAACAGGTTAATTCAGTAATATTTATAATTGAAATCGGGAACATCATTTGTAATAACCCTGTATATATATATATATATAGGGTGTTTCAGGTATATTCGGCTAAAATTAAATGGGTAGTTCCTCTCGTAAATACAAGTTGAAAAAATAAATTTCAACTCAAAATGACTTTTCGTTTATAATAAACCCTGTGGAAGGATATGCACCATCTAAAATCTGCTCTAAGTGACAAACACGAACTGTGTTTATCATTTAGAGAAGATTTTAAATGGTGCATATCCTTCCACAGGATTGACGTGCAATGCCCTTCGAACCAACTCCCGCATGAGTGGTGAATCCTGGAAACAGATGGCACCTCTCTATTGGAGAACAGCACGAACTTGGACGGAAGTTATGCCCCATAAAGCAAAAATGTTAATATTTTAGTAGTGTAAGCCTATAGGGAATATGCAACTATTAAAATGAATTAGAGTGTCGAAGTATCAGTTACCAAAAGAAATGTACGAACCTTACCTTCCTCTGAGTGGTATATAGTCGGTACAAATTTCAATTATGCAACAGTAGCTAAAGGTCTGCTTTACTATATCTACCTTTTTGTGTGTTTGTGAAAGAACACTGTATTCATGTTCTGTTGGCTCTGCGTTAACTGGGTTTTCGATAGATAATTTGTATATTTATTTGAAATGTTGACATTTTCTGTGCATTTTGTTTTATAATTAATATTTCTTTATTGAAGTTTGTTTGGTTTAATGGTAATGACGTTGCTCTATGTAATAAGGATCTATATGCAACTAACTTACGTTTTTTATGATGACATGAATCGTTTGGAATTGCAATGTCTGTATGTATAGGTTTTCTGAACTTAAACTTGTTCTGTATACTAATTTTTATGCTTAACTCTAGAAAATTAACGGCGGTATTTAAGTCTTTCTCTATTGCAAATTTTACACTATGGTGTAAATTGTTAATATTAATCAAGAACTCATCAGTAAAATATCTTTCAGTACGTGCTGATATATCAACATAACAGAATCAAAATCAATATTATCAGAAACATTTAACTCAAAAATTTGATTTTGTAAATCGAGGATAAGCTAAACTTGACGAAATTGGATTGTCCATAAATAAACCATTTTTTTTAAATTAATCTTTTTCTTAAATGTGAAATAGTTCTTCCTTTACACCGAGATCAGATAACTGAATTCTATCCATTTTGTAACTAATTCAACATTATTATTAAATAAAAAATTATTTAGTAAATGCACACATTCTTGAAGAGGTATGTTAAAAAACAAACTAGTACATTAAAACTATTAATAAGCCTTAAATAATGTTTAATGGAATGTTTGATTTGTACTTTAAATTGTTATTATGCGGTTTAGTTTATTTGCTTAGTTATGATTAGATGTTTGGATATCAGAACCGTCTGGTCTAATGGGCATATTTGTTTTGTGTATTTTAATGAAACCGTAGTTTTGTGAATTCTTGTTTCAAATTGATTATTTCTCTAAACCTGTAAAACACATCTACGGATCGCAATTAAACAAGTGTCTAGCCACTGTACAGAAATACCGGGTCAGAAACTGTAAACACTTGCGGCTAATTATCGATATATGCAGACCACTAGCACATAGCTTTGAATGTATAATTTTTAAATGGTTTAAATAACAGTTTCGACGTCAAACTGGAACTGGTTACAGTAGTTTTGTTTATGTTTTTTTTCCTATTATACCGTAGGTTTTAGATTTTTTACCTGACTACGAAGTTGTCAAACAAGGAAACGCGTGATTGGTCCGCATATATCGAGATTCAGCCGCAAGTCAAAAGACGCAACGTGGGGACTTAAATTAAAGCCAGTCGTACGTGGATATTCATTTCTTGGTATACAATATGACCTAATTTATTTTAATTGGAATAGCGCTTAGTAGGTACATCTTTACGTTTATATGTTATTGTTGCATTTAGATTCCGATACAATTGTGGTTTGTCAGCTATTCTTAAAATAACTTACTTTGAGAATCGCTTTCAAAATGTCCCAGGTTCGATTTGAAAATAAATTATCATGTATGATTTCATAATTTTGTGGTAAAATTGCCAATTCCTTAATTTAGCAAAACAAAGAAAGATGATTAAACTATTGTGTAAATTTTGTTGATGTTTATTTAATAGTTTAGGTTATTCCTTTATAAGCATTTCAAAAATATTATGCTTAAACTCTGCACGTAGAATGTTCCTTTTAATTTTGAGAATACGTATATTAATTTTGTGGCTAGGCACGAAAGTAATCCAGGGCTGCGTTTGTCATCATACTTTTACAAAAGTATATCTCATATAAAAATGTGCTTGAATAAATGATACATATAAGTATAACGGATTGCATTTCTATTATAAACATTTTTAAAAAACAAATTCAAGTTTAATGTTGTAGGAGTTCATGTTACTATGAATAATTTGAATCGGTAATTTGACAATCATGTTTATACCTATAAAAAGCCAGACTTAACATTTACGACATTAAATAGGCTGTATTTTTTAGTGTATTTGTACAATTTTTATAAAAGTTAAATATTAAATCTAGATAATACCCATATGTATTCACGTAATAACTTGTTTATATTAAAAATAAAAATAGTTTTGTTAGTGTAATATGCTTTGCCGGTCCGTTTGTGATTTTGTTAGCCCAAGATGTCTTTCATTTGACCCTACGCGTTAATATACTGTACTCTCGAAATTGCTATCAAAAATGTTATTTACAAAACAAAAAAATGTTTTGACGCAACTAGGTACACTTAATTTTTTTAGTAGTTACATTAAGCTGTTTATTTGAAACAACGCGCAGGAGCTAAAAACGCTTAGCTCTTCCAAAATTTGAAGTTTTCGAAAAATGCGGTATACCATGTCGTAGTATTTCACTTGTGCTTAATAGCGCTTTAGTACTACACACAATCTGTGCCTTTATGGTTTCGGAGGTATTTTGAAAAATCGTGGGGGCTAAAACAACGCTTAGCCCCGCTTATATACTCAGGATGAGGGAGATTCATGCAAAATTTCATTGATACTATTGAAGGCATTTAGCTTGATGTAGTTTTTACATTCATCCTCGGTGTTTGAGGATTTACTCATGAATTATTCTCAAGTGACAAGATATTTCAAATAAGTGACGCAAACCCTTAATTCCTTTGTTATCGATGAGCGATAACATATTTGAAAGAAGATGAGCCGTTTTACTGTAATCACAGGCACGGGCGGACGACCGGATCAGACTGTAATGGCGAAATAACAATAATTAATGAAAAAACCGTTTTTTGCACTCAAGATATTAATTTATCAAGTCATATTGCGCATTGGCTTTAATTTCTTCTTCTTACAAAGACTAATTTGCCAGTGTTAAAAATGAGAACCAACATTTGGCGCGAATACAGTGCTACACCATGTCGTACTTTGTTTTTCAAAAAGTTAGTTCAATACTCATTAGAAACCACAAAAGGCATACTTACTATATTCTGTGAATTAAAGCACAATTCGGTACAGTTGCAGCAGCGTATCTCTCTTAATTCAACACAGTATGGAAATTGGGAAGAGGGGGCGTTGTACTAACCCTCCGAAATTTTTCCGAAACAGTAAAAAAACTGATGTGGTCAGCACATAACTTTGTTGTGCTGTCGTAGTGTATTAGTAAATAGGGGCAAAAGTTAATCAGTTGCAATACGGAACTATTGAACTTATTCATATTTGCTTTTATATTAAATTTACAAAACACATGTAACTGATAGATAAGTTTGTTTATTTATTTAACATTTCTTTCCTTATATAATGTAATACACATAGTAATTGGTTTGGCATTCAGTTCGATACAAAATACAAAATTTTATTTAACTGTGTATTAATCAAACACTGACGTTTGATTTTGTCAAACATGAAAATCGTTGCTGTACTGAAAGTTTTTAGTTATGATGTCACTATTTAAACTGTGCGACTAAATTAATTTTCAGGCGTTATTTAATGTCCTATTAAAACGTTTTATTAGAGAAAGTTATTTAAAATTGAATTACCTTTAAAAATATGGTTATAGCGTTTTTGATAAGTTGAGAGAAATTCTAGTACTTACTTATCTTTAGTTATGGCGATATTCACAAAATAAAGTACCAATATTAGTAAATAGATTTTAACCAAAAATTGGTACACCGAGGTACTATAAAAGTTATTTTAAATAAGGAAGTTCATTAAAATCGCACTCACCCGCACGCACGCACGCACGTACGCACGCACCCACATGCACGCACGCATACACAAATGCGAAATGCCGAATTTAGTGGCGTGTTTAGAATTTTTCTAGGGGGTGCAGTTTTTGAGTAACAATATGGACTTGAATTTTAGATGGGAATCATAGTTGGCTTGCCAACCATTAGCTGCAGTTCTTTCTTAGTTTTTCATAAATATACTCATCCAGATATTTATTTTTAAAACTGACAGATATAACAAGGATTTTCTTGGGAAAAAGGCAAGATAAGCATCGTAAAATCAGTATACCACAGAAACGGAACAATTTCAACATTTAAATTGTTTGAGATTGTCCTCCTTTCAATAAATTATTGTTCATTTTTGCTGCAAACTATTTGACCTGACCATTGAGTAAATCATTACTCAATGACCTGACGTTAAAAGTATTTTGTGAACATATTTCTGTAAATTTAATATTGTTGCAAATGTATTGTTATTGTAACTATAATGGGGAAATATGGTGAGCTACGAAAATTTTGAAAAATATGATATGGTAAAAGCATTTATAGAAAGTAGAAAAAATGCAGATGAAGCTTTTCAATTATATTTTAAAAGGTATTTTCATATTTTCACCAGTGTTGGCATAGTAAATTTTTTAAAATCCGGACTCGATATACGTTTGATAACATAATAATAAATATGCCATAATTTGTTCACCTACTACTTCAATGGAAAGCCGGTATAATGGCCGCAGTGCAGATGATATTTACTAAAGTACGTCCCAGAATATCTGAGAGTTATAAATCATGTTATTAGTGAAATAGTGTCTTTTTCCATGAAAGCGTCAAACCGGGATAATTTAAACGAAGGTCTTATAAATGTGCCACCTGCAAAATATTGTGTTAAATAAAGACGGTTCAGGTAAACGGCCAACAAAAGACCACCCTTTAAAATTCGACTTAAGCCTAACAACTGATAGGCGGTTGGGATTACAGAGTATTAAAAATTGTAGATTTTTTATTTTACAGGCGTTATAGTATATGCCTTTCATAAGTATGCCACTGACTTGTCTTTGTCAAGAGGATTTATTCTCTCTGATATTTTGAGAGGTACTATATATAATTTAAATATTCTCTCCTACTAAGACGTTGAGACCACTTTCTAAGAAAAGAAAATGTTAAATAATCATGATCGCTTTTACTTTCTTTAAACAGAGCATGGCATTTTTTGGTTTCTTTCAAAATTTTTGCAAATTTTAGACGTAATTTTAACAACACTAAAAATGTGTGAAAAAAGTTCATATTTTATATAATTAAAATCTAAACAAGCAAGAACATACTATCAAAAAATCATTTACTTTATCTTGTCGTTATTTACTTTCACAATTTACAACACAGCGAAATAAAACCATTATTAAACGTGAACAACTTTCACGACGTCAAATTTTCAAAAAAGATGATAACTTTTTTTGTTGCAGAACTTGCTTTTATGTACTTGAGGTGCCATTTTTAAAGAGCATTGATAGTAAAATGACAGTTTATCGAATTGTTGTTTAGGACGATGTAAATGTTAGACAAAAGTCAAATAACGATGTAAATCTTTTACAAAAGTCAAATAACAAGCAATTGCTTGAAAGTCTTTAAAGTTAGACAAAATCAAGTCGAGAGTTTCATTATTCGTATTCACTACTCCATTTGACTGAGTTAACAAAAACATAGAAAACCAGTCCACAAAAACTGTACTACACACAACTGTAATGTAACATTGCCATAGGCAAAATTGTGCTGTTTGGCGAAGTTGATCAAAGCTAATCGAAGTTCAATTTTATACTTTAATAGCATATTAGGTTGAGTTGGCCCCCCACAATTTATTAACAAGCCAAAACGCATAATGGTTCACAGTGCAACATTATTTTCTTTTCGCTACACATTTGCACTAATTCAATAGTCTGTTGTATAACTATAAGAGTCGTTTCTATATTTAATCAAACTGAGTGATATGAGTACCATACAATTCCACATATTTTTCAATTAAATGACGTCTATGGTAAGCTGAATTTTTGAAATAAGCATTTGTTAAGTTTATTCAGTACTGTAGCACCTCTTAAAACATC
The DNA here is from genome assembly GCA_036346205.1 of Vesta saturnalis. NCBI lineage: Eukaryota > Metazoa > Arthropoda > Insecta > Coleoptera > Lampyridae > Vesta > Vesta saturnalis. The sequence goes on along the minus strand of JARFJB010002147.1, from coordinate 775,776 downwards.
TAAAATAAAAAAAAAACAGCACCTTGGTTAGCTAACAATATTAAATTAATGATGAACTTGCGATACAAATTCATAAAGCGTTATAATAATAAAACTCAGTTGCCTGCACATGAAAGATATAAAGCGTGTTTACTTTCAACGTTATTTAAGCAATTACGTTTGTTCAAGCGAAACATTTGGAAAAAAACTTCACTTGATTAATGCCAATAAAGAAGGACATCAGAAATTACTAAACATGCTTTTAAATCCTGATCATGATAATCGTTTGTTTCTTGATTCTATCCCAGTTATAGTCGATTGTTGCAAAGTAGAGGAGGATACAACCCAAACCCAGCAGTGAAATCATATCGGTAGGCTTTACAGCAAAACGTGCACATTAGGACGTTATAGTCTCCTGGAACTAGCGATTGTGAAATCATTTTTGGGAGCAGACCCGAAGAAGGCGATGACCCAGGTAGTGCTATTATACAAAATTGAAAAAAATGGGTATTTAACCAAAACGGTCCAAATAAAATCAGTATAAGTGAATTTGAACAAAATAATACAAAAAAAGTGACGAAATGTACACCATACATGACCACAATTTTTATACGAGACTGTGGCGCAATACTATATATCGTACCAAGATGGAAAGAACGTCATTATTCTCGAGAGAAAAGCTAGTTTGCCGAGACGCGCAACGTCGAGGTAAACTATTTCTCGAGATAAAATGACGTTCTACCACCGAACTACATATACTATGTTATTCACAATCATTTGGAAATAAAATAATAATT
>JARFJB010002147.1:645000-772500 GCA_036346205.1 Vesta saturnalis | reverse complement strand
ACACCTAAGAGTTGTAATGAGACCCAGAGGTGAATAAACTTTGACGTTTAAAAGGTCAATGAACTTTGAGGTTTTCAAGAAATTGTTCTACGTTTTGGTTTCTGATAAATGTAATGGCACTCCTAGAGGTCAATGAATTTTGGTCTGGAAAGGTCATTGAACTTTGATTCTACTTTTAGTTTCTATGAACCTTGAAGAGGTTAATGAACCTTGTACACTCCCGTTTCCACGAACCGATTCTGTTGATAGAACTGTAATATGATACTCCTAGATATCAATAAACTTTGGCGTTGAAAAAATTAACCAACTTAATAGCGGCGTGGCCTTGACCTTGCTTTTAAATTTTCCACCCACACATGACCGAAGTTTAAATTTCCTACCAAAAAGTGCCCCAGAAGTGTAGCAGATATACCACTCCTTTCCCATCTTAAATCACGTCGTGATCAAGTTCATAATTATCTATAGACTAGATTTGTTTTATGATAATGCCAACAAACGCAAACATACCAAAAACCTTTACTTAGTTATAAAGGCTAACTTTACAAATATCCTTTACTATCGTACGGATTTTGTCTTCTACAGAATATTCACTGTGTACAACGGTTGCTGCTTATTTCGAATGTGGTTAAATATATTACTTAAATTTTTGAAAGTTTCATCAAGAAACAATTTCCAACTCAATAGAAGGTAAACCTGTAAACGCATTTATTGTTCTATCGGCAAAATAGGTTGTGGCAATAAGCAGTGTTTTAAACTGCACTGCTAAATTCTACATGGTAAATGGGCACAGATCGTTATGCACTTTTTCTGTAGTCATGCATGACCGCTCTACTTACCGATCTAGCTAAACGTTGGCTGACCATCTCCCTCAATGCAGAGCATTCCATCACTTTTATAGATAGGCACGACCATCTGGTAAATATCATCAAATATTAGCACGCTAAATCAAAATAAATCACTCTAGGGTGGTTTACATGTCACATAACTTTGGTGAGAAAAAATACGAAACGGAACCAACGCAAATGGTAGTTTCTCTATCTACACCATCTTGAAGTTTTCAAGAAAAACATAATATACACACACGCATATATATATATATATATAATATATATATATATATATGATATATATAGGTATATGCATATAACAGTGTTAGTGTACACAAGCAGAATAAAAGGTTGTCTATGCTAAAAAGTAGGTCAATGTTAAATGATCCTTGTATTGCTGTATAGTCGTCTAAAAGTAGATCAAGGTGAGTATTTGACAAGTTGAAACTTGTTTTGCTAGGTACTCAAGTCAAGGACATGTTATTCTTATATAAATCGCAGCGTGGTGTCTAAAAATTAAAAAAATTTCATTCACCTGTAGGGGCATCATATCGAAATTCGTGGAAACAGGAAAATCCAAAGTTTATTGACCATGTGGAACAATTTCTTGGAACCCTAGAAGTTTATTAACCTTTAAAAGTGGGCCAAGAATAGGAGACGTAAATTATAAAAATGGAACTAAAGTTCTTTGACCCTTAGTGGTATCATACTACACTCCTTAGAAATCTACAAATACAATTGTTCGCGGAAACGGGTGGGAGGAGTTTCTAAATTTTACTGACCTCTTGAAGGTCAAATTCTTGGAAATCTAACCAGTTCTACAACATTCAAAAGTAGGTCATGAGTCCCGTGATACCTCTTAGAAATCTAACCAGTGCCTAAAAACGCCCAGGTCATTAATTTTGTTCTAGGTCAAAAGTAGGTCGGTCAATTCTTGGAAATCCTAAATGCTGCGTTGGTGTCCAAAAGTGTAAAAGTGTGTGTGTGTGTAGTGTGTGCATGCTGTGTAAATGTGCGTGTGAACGTGAAATCCAGTGTGTGATGTGACCTGTGTGAAATGTCGTGTGTGAACTGATGAGTGTGTGAATGTACGTGTGTAAAGTGGTGCAAGTGTGTGAGTGTGGTGTAAGTGGACGTGAAGTTGCTTGACTGTGCGGTGTGCAGTGTCGACTGTGCTGTGCGAGTGTGCGTGTGCGAAAGTGCAGTGTGTGTGTGCGTGTGTAACGTGTGTGGGTGTGTGTGTGTGTGCGTAGTGTGTGCCTTGTGTGTGTCAGTGTGCGTGTGTGTGCGTACGTGTGTCGCGTAAGTGGTCGTGTGTGCGCGTGTGTGCCGTGTCGTGCGCGTGCCTGCGCGCGTGTGCTGTATGCGTGTGTGTCGTGTGTCGTGTGTGCGCGTCATGTGCGTGTGGATGCGCGTGTGATCGCGTTTGCGCAAAGTGTGTGTGCGTGTGTGTGATGTGTGTGTGTGAATGTGCGTGTGTGATGTGCGATGTGCGTGATGTGCGTGTGTCAGTGTGCGTGTGTGTGAATGTGGTGTGTGAATGTGCAGTGGTGTGATGTGCGTGTGTGCAATGTGAGTGTCGTGTGTGCAGTGTGCGTGTGTGATGTGCGTGTGTGTGAGTGTGCGAGTGTGCGTGTGCGTGTGTGCGTGCTGTGCGTGTGCGGTGTGCGTGTGCGTGTGGTGTGCGTGTGCGTGTGTGTCGTGTGTGTGCGTGTGTGGCGTGTGTGTGTGTGTGCGTGTGTGTGCGTGTGTGCGTGTCGTGTGCGTGTGTGCGTCGTGTGTGCGTGTGTGGCGTGTGCGTCGCGTGTGCGCGTGTGCGCGGTGTGCGCGTGTGCGCGTGCGTGCGCGTGCGTGCGCGCGTGTGCGCGTGTGTGCGCGTGTGGCGCGTGTGTGCGTGTGTGCGCGTGTGCGCGGTGTGCGGTGTGCGCGTGTGTGTCGCGTTGTGTCGTGTGTGCTCGTGTGTGTCGTGTGTGCCGTGTGTGTCGTGTGTGTCGTGTGTGTCGTGTGTCCGTGTGCTGTGTGTGTCGTGTGTGTCCGTGTGTGTGGTGCGTGTTGTCGTGTGTGTCCGTGTGTGTCCGTGTGTCGTGTGTGTCGTGTGTGTCGTGTGTGTCCGTGTGTGTCCGTGTGTCGTGTGTGTCGTGTGTGTCGTGTGTGTCGTGTGTGTCGTGTGTGTCTTGTGTGTCGTGTGTGTCGTGTGTCGTGTGTGTCATGTGTGTCGTGTGTGTCTGTGTGTGTAGTGTGTCTCTGTGTGTCGTGTGTGTCGTGTGTGTCGTGTGTGTCGTGTGTGTCGTGTGTGTCGTGTGGTGTGTCGTGTGTGTGTCTCTGTGTGTGTCGTGTGTGCGTGTGTGTCGTGTGTGTCGTGTGTGTCGTGTGTGTGCGTGTGTGTCTGTGTGCGTGTGTGTCGTGTGTGTCGGTGTGTCGTGGTGTCGTGTGTGTCGTGTGTGTGCTGGCGTGTCGTGTGCTGTCGGTGTGTCTGTGTGTGCTGTGTGTGCTGTGTGTGTCGTGTGTGTCTGGTGTGTCTGTGTGTGTCTGTGTGTGTCTGTGTGTCTGTGTGTCGTCTGTGGTCGTGTGCTGTGTGTGTCTGGTGTGTCGTGTGTCGCGGTGTGTCTGTGTGTGTCTGTGTGTGCTGTGTGTGTCGTGTGTGTCCGTGTGTGTCCGTGTGTGTCGTGTGTGTCTCGTGTGTGTCGTGTGTGCCCGTGTGTGTCTGTGTGTGTCGTGTGTGTCCGTGTGTCCGTGTTTGTCTGTGTGTCTGTGTGTGTCGTGTGTGTCGTGTGTCCGTGTTTGTCTGTGTGTCTGTGTGTGTCCGTGTGTTGTCGTGTGTGTCCGTGTGTGTCCGTCGTGTGTCCGTGTGTGTCGTGTTGTGTCCGTGATTGTGTGTGTCGTGTGTGATTATGTGTCATGTAGTGTCTGGTGGTGTACGACTGTGTGTGCATACGACATCGTCGCCTAAATTGTATGTGTGACGATCTGTCAGTGGATCTTGTAACTATTTTGTGTGCATTACACTGTGTGTCGTCTGTTACCGGATTTGTGTGGACATCACGTTTTATTAGTGATGTACACCGTGACTTTATCCATTTGTAAATTCAACGTGTTGATGATTCACTGTGCATTACACACTTGTGTGTCGGTATGTACGTGTGATTTGTGTGGACTATGTGTTTAATTAGGAATGTGTTACCATGTTGTATTTTTGTCCACTGTATCTTGATATCACTGTGTTACCAATTATCTGTGTGATGTCTTTTATTTTGTATGTGTTACCGATGTTTTTGTAGAATCGACAATGTCATGTGTTGAGACGTTTAAGTAAATGTTCTCCACATATTCGCATGAACTGTGTTAGAATGTACATGATGTGTGTCGTGTGATTCTTTAGGGATATGTCTATTTCATTCAGCATTGCTATATCTAAATGTGGCTACTGTGTATCAGAATACTAAAATTTTTAACATGTTGTATAGAAAATGTAGTAGTTTAAGTATAATAGTTGTTAAATTACGTGTTGTAAATTGTACTGATTGTGTCTGTGAAAATGAAATCTGTGTGTCGATATTGTGTCTTGGATGTCAAGTATGTTAACTAGTGTGCAATGTCTTTGTCGTATGTCTATTGTTACACGTCTCATGTATTGTATGTGTGTGTCTAATGTCATGTTAGATAAGTTCGAACTTACATTGCAAAATGCAGCGTAGCTGGTACTATTCGCATCAATTTTATTCGACATTACCGTCGTTACGAAAATCTCGTTTAGTGTAATGTCAAACAGATATATTGACAAGCAGGAGTATCACAGTGTCTTGTGTGGATTGCATGACACACGTCCTACAACAAATTTTTATTATTGTCAGACACGTCATAGATGGTCATAGTTGACTTATAAACTGATTTTGTAGGTGATTCTATATCAAACTGCAATCTGTATATCATCGTTACCTCATATGTGTAAATAGTCTATTATTATCTAACAGGTTAATTTACACCGAATGATGCACTTTAATCCTTTTAGTTATTAAGTTCAGAAACTCAAGTTAATGATGGTCATACTTACATTACACACTATCCGTAGCGTCGTATTACTCTCATTTTGTGCGAAAAATCCTATATGATCAAAGTTTAATTAAGTTGTAATTAGTTAACGGCATTTATTTTATTAATTTACCAATCATATGATTTATTAAATACTACCTAGTTACAATATCATAGTTTCAGAACACATTCATAATATTATAGCTTTTATTAAAGTCCGATTTTCTTCTTTACAAATCACCTCATGATAAAATTCATAGCTTGTATCAGAAACGAGTTTAATGTAAATAGTTAAATACGCAAACGATCATTAGCGTCCATAGAACTATTTTATAATTGAAACGAACTTAGATCAATGTTGATATTCATATAAACAGCTGGATATTAAACATTTTCTTCTTCAAAATATACACTCAGGTGCAGAGTCTAAAATAGGCAACTAGATCAATTATCAAATATAAATAAGTTTCTTAGAACATTTGTATAGAACATAATTTACGCTATATTACAATTTTATGTTTTTAGTAAATTAAGGTCTAAATCTGTAAACATCATTAAACTCCTCTTGAAAATTATTTTGTATCCTAAACGATTCATAGATGTTTCGAATAATACTGAGAATGTCAAATTTAAAGAATCTAAATAGTCTTGAATTAGGTATAAACATTGTTCACGTCTATTATTATCAATTCTCACCGTCATTCTAGTAGTAACAAATTAGGTACTTCACATTGAAAACATGCAGCTGTAGTTTGTATAAATTACATTATTCTCTAGGCAAAGATTTATTACATTATCGTACAATAATGTATAGATCAACATCTTTAATGTAATCATAAATTGGAAGTTTCGACATTTATTCATCAAATAGTGGTTATGTTCATTGTAAACTAGACCACTTTAAATTTCGAAAATACTTTATTCCTATATAACCTAATCGAGATATGTATAGTTTAATAAAATTAGGTCTATGGTTTACTATCAAATGCACCAACGATTTTTAGGTGTTCATAAAAACAAAGTATCATTCTGATATTAACGGAGCTAAGCTGCAAACATTATTGAAGAGTATGCAATGATTTTAACCTATCAAATTTTATTAGTTCTAATTATTTTCGTAAACAAAGTTAATGAACAATCAGCTGAACATTTCCCTGTATAATAAATATCTAATTTTTAGTTCTTGTTAAAGAATCAAGTAAAACATGAGGTTTCATGAGTTGTACTAATATTACAACTGTCAACATTTACATAAAATTATTGTATTCATTGTCCAAGAATCCCATATCAAAGTTTCAATCACATTGTTTTACAGTTAATTTACGTATTCACTTTCTAGTATAATTTAACCTAAGAGAAGCGACTAGTGCCTGAAACTATTATGTATGTAAAGAACATATGATTAAGTTATAATATTACAAAACTTATGTATTCACTTGTAATATTAACGACCTTCATAAATTCTAACATTACATTATGCTTTCTCAGTACATTACTTCAAAAGTAAATATATTGACGATAATCTTTGACAAATATACTCAGTATTTACTAAAATGTAATGTAAATGTTCAATGAACGATTTATGATAATTGAAACCTACAAATACAAGTTAAATGACTCAAACTATGAAAAGTATTTTAATAGAACTAACAAAGTCTAAATTTATTTTACGTAAACTTAGCATGGATCTAAGAGGTAAAATACGTATTTTAGTTAAATGTACTTCAAAAAACAAATCAGATAACGTTGATTCTATAGGCTAAAATTACGTCATCCAGTTAATATCTAAGATCTCATAAATTAACATTGAAGTTATTCAAAGTGTATCTTGATTTGTTATAAACATTATTTTGAACGATAATATTATCAATATTTACTACTGCAGATTTTATGTTTATTAATATTAAGGTATACTTAAACACAATACTGCTCTATTAATAAACTCAACTTATTTGTTATCAAATGTATTTTAATTTAATCAACAAATAAGTTGCAACCAGTTCATACATTTTGAAAACGTATAATGATACAACTAATGGTTAAACATATCAATAATTTTTGGTAAAATAACTTAATAAAGTTTGAATTAGTATAAAACTGTCGCTATCTGTCAGCAAATCCTATCGCCATTCTAACGTACAATAAATTAGGTTATTCATTATAAACATTGAGTTTTCTGCATTTGTAATCAAATTTAGCATTTTCATCATGTGCAAAGTATTTTTATCTTTACAATACAATTCATGTTACTGACTACAAGACTGCATCTTTAACTACGAAACATAATTGGAGTTTCAATTTTTATCTAATCAAATAGATGTATAGTTCATTAATGTAAACGATATAAGTGTCAAATTTCAGAAATACTTTTATTCTGAAAAATCTTCGTAATAAGTATTGTTCTGATAGTTACAATAGTTTCATATTAAACACAATTCAATACTTACTGGTTTCTCATATGCAAATTGTCATAAACTTGATATGAGGGTGTTACACAACTTTTAAAAACCAAACGTAGATGGCGACTTCATGCTTAATATAACCGGAAGCGCTATCGAAGCCTGAAACTTTGATTGTTAAGTCTAAGAATAGCTTTAATGAATTTTCATTATCACGTGATTCTTAATGTATCCTTTTAAATTAAAGATTATTAGATATTTCGCTTACAATCTCCCAAAGCATCTAATTTAACATTCATGCTGAGACACAACTTGTGTATAATACTAATAGCTAATGTTTTTGTTCTTTAAAAGCATATAATAAAAATCGTCATAGGTTTATAGATCCTGTACATATAATTACGACAACTGCAACAAGTTCTACAATAGCAAATTAATGATTTTTGTATTAGAACCTAAGAAGTGTATCCATATGAATTTTACAATCAATTTAGATATTACACACTATTTCCTAGAACAAAATGGTGAACGCACCTAAGATGATAGCGACATAGCACTTAGTATTTATGTAATTTAAGCATGTAGTAAAGAGAACATTGTATCGCGTGTTTAGTTAAAGTTTATTTATTTATCAAAAACTTCTATGTACACTTCACTTAATAAGTTTAAGACTATACAATAAATTCAGTAAACTTACAGTTATCTTCCTCATATGGCATTATCTTTCAAAATTGCGTTAGAATCATATCTGTAGAGCTAAACTTGTTGATAAGATAATATAAATCTATATTGAATACTTAAGAAATAATTTATAATGAGTTATTGAAACGTTTATTTGTATAAGTTAAACATACAATCGACTTTCCAATTAAAAATCTAAAAGAAAAGTATTTTAAATAGTATTGTTAATAACGGTTGAAATGTTTACATTTTCATAATCATCTGAATACTCTTTTAGAGTGTAGGTTAAACATACGACAAGTATTTATAGGTGTATAAGATAATTAAAAAATAAACTGAGAATTAAATTTATATAATACTTGGACCGAATTTAAAAATTCCAACAGTATTGATGACTAAGCGTTACGTAAATAATCGAAACATTGTAAGGTTACGTCTAAATGTACGTTTGTTCTTCATAGAACATGAATAATTTGTATATCAGTGTAAGACATATTACAATAAATATTACATATGCAACTTAGGCAAACAGTAATTGCTTATTATGTAACCATTAGTAATTAGTGACATCACTGTCTTTAGACAACAAAATGTATAGTGCTATTACATTAAAGTAAACATTATGAATGTTATTATGTTTAATTGATTCTAAATCTGTAGTATTCATATTTTATAAGTATTAAACAACATAAGTTAGTCTCAAATTGTTTCTGTAATGCTTTTATATAGAAAGTATTACGATAGTTTGTTTAACTAAAATGTACAACTAATGCAGTCTAGTAAACTACTTTATAGGCAATGATCTGTTATATTACTGGTAAACAGAGCTAAAATCGATTTCAAATTCGAGTTAAATTTTGAACGAATTATTCATACACATTACCCAATTCTTCCAAAACCACAACCATGCTACCTGACTAATAACATTCCAATCACATTGTTGTGATCAGAAACCGATCTAATTAGAACTTGTTAAATGTATGCTTCTTCGTCTCCAAAATTAACTGAAATTTCTCAATCCATTCCGAGAATCGATCATTAATTACATTTCACATACAATGTAACAATTGTAATCGAATTGAATTATTGACTACTAAACTCCGAAAATTTAACTTTAGTCGATTCTTCAAATAAAACGAGATGTCCACAATATGTTATTTTACAACTGTACGACTTGGATATTTTAAAAGAATAATAAAATAATTTGTCACTTAATCATAATCTTATATATGTTATGTATACAAACATATTCTGTCAAACAAGTTTGTAATTCTGATTAGTTACTATAAATGATTAATTCAACATATTAATATACAAGTTCAGCATTTTACACGCTCTTGATGTAAAGGATTCCGTACATTTAGGAAAAACTTTTGATATGATTGTAAATATGCACTTTGATGTTCAATTTCCAAACGTTATTTAAATAACACTATTTCATGCTGTCTGAAAGTAACTGTTCAATTCTGACCTTTATGAGTACAATGTGTACCAATTTATTGATGATTAAAATTCAGTAAAATAGCAATTATAATGCTCTGTTTTCTGACTGAAACGTCTGCACGGTACTTCTTCAACATGTGTGTCACTCGTCTCTTTCTCGTAATAAGTTGGAGAATCCTTGAAAACTCATGCTCATTAGATAATGCTACATTTTACGAATGTGTTGCTCAAAATATAATGTGATTGACAATGATTTCATCTTTTGCGTCTCGAACAAAGCTTGATATGTGTTCACTAAAAGGATTATCTAAAGTTTATTAAATACGATAAATAAAAAGTTTACATCGAAGTAATTGACCTTCGAAATCCTACGACTTAATTTGTTAAGAGTACCGGAAAAACTATATTACTGGTTACCAATGTGATAAAGCCCAACAATCGAAAATGAAATCTTTGTACTTTATGAATGTAGAACTGATGTGAAATTACAAATTTATAAATCACAATAAAAACTTTTTAAAATCGTGTATATTTTATTCGTTCTACTATTATATGAACCTATTACATGATGTACTGAACCATATTCATAAGGAAAATAAGTCCATACATATACTTTTGGAAGTGAATTTTTTTAATTCAGGTTAAATTTATACATGGCATAGTAAATGTAGATCCGATATTAATTAATGGTTTTAGAGTTAAATAGTAAATTATCTTACTTGTAACATTTCCATAACCTTCTATTAATAACTATTAATAATTACAGCTTAGCAATTACGTACCTACAATCTCAGGAAAACGTAATGAGGCAGACTGCTTCGAGTGTCGCATCATAACAGTTAATGCTTATCTTTCACCCGTGTGGCAAAAGGGTGATCAGACATCCATCTTCGTTGCGTTTCGGTAAGCATAAACTTGTTAGTCCCGTGGCGTATACGATGTTGTGACACATTAAAGATCCCTTTCTGAATCGTGGAATTCCCTTTGAAGTCGTGGAAAAGTTCTATAATTGAGCCCGTGTATGTACATATGTTTTGTATTATACACGACATGAGCTTAGTCGTACTTGTCCGTCTATGATTTTAAATGTATTTCGAAATTAATAAATATCTTTACTAGTCTACACTAGTTTGTAAATAAACATTGAAAATGTCTTACATTTTATTAATGCAGTCTTGTAGTATGTTACATCTTGTGGATAGAGGAGATAAACGGCATAAACTGTACATACGTTAAAAATGTTAAGAGAGATTAATCAAAAATACGAGATAAATTTATAAATCGGTAAGAATTTAAAAAGATCCCCAATAGTATATAGAAAAACCAGTGTTACTATAATACAGTGCGAACATCATTGTTTGACAGTACCGCTCCTAGAACAGTACTACTGTTCCGCATCCATAAAATGAAAATTGTGCTATATCCAGTGGCGTAAATGCAGATATTAAAATAAATATTACCATAAATGACAAAAACTTTGGTGAATGACGAATTGCGTATTATGTAGACGTACAAAAACTTCAATAATTGTAATTTAGTCTTTCTTAAGACTAAAGGGAAATTGTTATAAGGTATGTAAAAATTTGGTTAAAAATTATCATTTATTATTTTTAATTGATATTACAGATTTTCTGGATTACCAAGGCGTATTTCTGGTGTATTAAACCAATACATGGTATTTACTCGTCAAATTCAAGTTTTGTAAGTGCTTTTATATACTAAAAGTAATGTTTAAAACAAATTTTGCTTTTTAACCTCAATTTGGTTACGAGAATAATGTACAGTTTAGAGAGTAAGAACTGTTTAGATGAGCGTTTAATGATCTTTTTGTTTATATTGACATGAGTGGTTTGAAATAGGCAATAATGTTGTCAGGTTGAAAATGAATAATCGAAAGGTAATTTCATAGCCAAGGACGGCAAATTATCTACAATGTGTACCAATTTATGAAAAAAGAAAAAGATGGAACGATGACAATGCCATTATCCCAATCACAAGAATGTGTTGCTGAAGAAACCGTTCTAGACAAGCTACTGGTTGAAAATGGTCATGCTGTCCTTCGTCTCCCTTTATACCACACTGAATTAAATCCCATTGAAAAATCGGATAGCAGTGAGTAATGTGACTCTTGTTCCACAGTAAAAGGCATTATAACCTAAAAAGATTTATTTACGAAAAAGGAATAAAATACACGAATAAATTTACCTTGAAAGTCCTGGTTAATTTATTAATGAGTTTTGAAAAAAACTATTTTATTGTAATACAAATGTAGATAAAGGAATAATTGAAAAAGGAAAAATCTATGTACGTTTATGAAATGTGAATCGAAGATGAAATAAATATTTGTGCCTAATTTCACTAGTACCTTGGAATAAACTTTTGATAAAAATTCTGTAAAAAGCAGTTTTTTTTCGGTCATTCATTGTTGATATCCCGGTATTAGCATCTTGTGGTACGAGTGGCGAACCCACTACTGTCCACAAGGTATAAATATTACAATAGAGCCATTTTATCACGCGTTTCTTAAAGTATTTTTTTTCTATTTCGGGGTTTAACTTTTTATGCAAGGTTAAGATACTAGTCACTTAAATTTAGCTGGTTGACAACATAGTCAAAATCTACTATTGTAAAAATATTCTGTATGCTACCACGTGAATTATAACCTTTAAAATCTACAGCAATCCAATTTACGATACCCTATAATCCAGACAATCGAGTGGAGGTGCAGAACCTTCTCGGACGTTACCGTATATTAAAAGTGGAGAAATTTCACGTGGAGCAAATAATGCGCGTGCATGCGTGCGTGCGTGTGTGCGTGTGTGCGTGTGTGCGTGTGTGCGTGTGTACGTGTGTGCGTGTGTGCGTGTGGGCGTGTGCGCGTGTGCGTGTGCGTGTGCGCGGCTGTGCGTCTGTGCGTCTGTGCGTCCGTGCGTCCGTGCGTCCGTGCGTCTGTGTGTCTGTGTGTCTGTGTGTCTGTGTGTCTGGGTCTGCGTGTGCGTGTGCGTGTGGGTATGCGTGTGCGTGTGCGTGAGTGTGAGTGTGAGGGTGAGGGTGAGTGTGAGTGTGAGTGTGAGTGAGTGTGAGTGTGAGTGTGCGCGTGCGAGTGTTATTAATATAGTTATTTGACGAATATTTAATAAATTATCCTTCTCTTTTCCGTCCTACACTATGGTACGTGTGTCAAAATAAACAAACGACAAATATCAACATTCTCTATATACTTCAACTACGGTTGTAGTTATCATCAGTGGATAAACTTAACAATAAAAATTGACAACCGTTAGCTAACAGTTATTAAATTTATCCACGGATGATGACTACAACCGTAGTCGAAATATAAATTTTATATTTCTTGTGTTTATTTTGACACAGTATATATATATATATATATATATATATATATATATATATATATATATATATATATATGTATATATATATATATATATATATATATATATATATATATGGGATGATATTATATTCTTAAAATTTAAATGTTGAAGTTGTGGGGATTTAATTATAATTGAATTGTAAATTTTTATCTCAAATTTTTTTATCTCGAAGTGGGGATAGGGATCAATTTTTAGTTGGAATTTATTTTTAAATTTAGGTGTTATTATATAAATTACACTTTATAAACATTATCATATATGTATAAGAAATAAGTCTGAATAGAATTTATACTTCTAACGCATGCGTTGTAACGTTATTGAATGAAGTTAATAAATGTCAAAACTGTCAAACAATGATTTGCAGAATTAATGTTTACGTTTACAATTAAATTTAGAATTTGAAAATGATTTAAAATTTTGTTTCTTTTACAGGTGTTTACACAAGTATTATTTGAAATTTTACACCAATACATATACCCAATAAATAATAATTGCAGGAAATCTAACACAACAATGTACACAATAAATAGGGCTATAATGAAAAGTGACTCACATATATTGTCCCAAGTGCAAACTTATGTCTTCAAGTTGTTCCAATTTGATGCAGGCACTTTCCACTTGATTCTTGCTGCTACCATATACCCATTGGCTGCTAACAGGTACTCGGGTTGTAGATGACGCTTGCTTCCAAAAATAGTAATGTTTTCTTTCAAATCGGCTTCACTCCAGTCACAAATTTTATCTTGGTAATTTTTTTATTTAAATATATTAATGCTTAGTGAATGGTATCGTTTATAAAATGTTTAAAGGTTGTCCAAAATTTATTATTATTTCACTTTTATTTTAGGTGCCGGATCAAATGTAAATTATTTAAAAGAAATTCGTACCAGGAAATAAAACACAAATGACCAAAATAAATGCGACTTTAATTTGGTAAAACGTAATCCAATCAACTTTAACAAAACGAAAACTTTCAACAAAATCGTCACACAAATTAAATCGTAATAAGTTTTCCGAAAACTAACAGGTATCGGAGACATTTTCCGGTCGCGCATTGGCTGCAAATATGGCGAAAAATTGTTGAAAACCTGAAAAAGTTAGCAAAGGTAAAACAGATATAAACTAGATTCAACAGATTCCACTGCTTGGGTGTGGACTGGCAGCTTCTGTGATAAGATATCACACTTCAGAACTTCTTCTGTTTTGATGTAGGTTTTTATTTCATCATCAGTAACATCTTTTAAAAGAGGTGGGGAAGATAATTGGCCGTTTCCCCAGTCAATTAATTCCATGTAGTCTGTTGCGGAAAAGTTTAGGTTTAGGTACCACGTATGTACGAATTTTTTTCCTCTTTTGGTCTTTTTCTCTTGCCTTTAGAATACGGCGGAGGCCCAGTTCCCTTACATGTTTTCTGGGGTCTTGCGTCATTGTTATCATGACATGTTCGGGATGAGCAAAAAACCCATTTCTCTCGATGACAGAGTCCACTATAGCTTTTAGTTTTTGGAAAATAGATTAGGGGGCCGTCAGACAAATGTTTGGTTTTTTTAATGCTAAACCACATTGGCATATATGACTTCAAAATGAATATAACTATTTCCTGGAACTCAACAGGTGGATTTTCTAGACCAATGTAGTCTTAGTGTACGGTTAGCGGTTGTTAGCCACCTGGAGTGAGACAAAGGTCCTGGATCCCGAATTGCTAATTCTTCTTGACATTTGACTGATTTAATTGCTATTGATATGTCCAGCAAATACTTCTGATCCTTACTGAGTACTTTTCTGTCAATCTCAGGGATTTGGCAATCAATACTTTTGAACTGTACTACTGGAAGTGTTTCACATTTGATCAGTTTCTCGCCAATCGGTCCTTTCAATGAATTCGGGCCGGTTGACTTGCCATCCAAGTACTGAAATAAATGGCGGAACGGCAGTTCGTTAAAATGAAGGAGACAAACTGCCCATTGCAGAGGTTTAGCTAAGTACAATTCAATACGGCGAATTATTCCGTTTCTCAATCCAGTGTTAACAGCAGTGCCATCACAGCCAATTACAACCAATTCTTCCAAAGAAATATCATTGCAGGACAAATAAGATATAATAGAGGTCGCAATAGCCTCTGAACTTCCCGAATTAGGGGTCACATCTCCAAGAAATGTATTACCTGGTTCTTGAATAAGCAAGTAATGTTCCTCCTTTATAACTCTTCGAAATAGTTTTGAATGTGCCATTTCGACCACAATCGTGTCGTCTTTGCGACCATCAAAATATAATCCTTGTAGCTTGTTTTCTGTTATAGAACTAGACAAATCAGCCCTAATATTATGTTTTTCTCGCGTTATTTTACACTTATCTACTACTTGCGAATTGTCACAACTAGTGACTATGCCAACATAGTGTAAAACACTAGAGGCTATTGCAGCTGTAGCACGGCACGATCGGAAACACCATAACGATCGCTAACCAATGAAGTAGACTTAAGGTTAATTCTCATTTACCATCCAGAGGATTTCTTTTTTGAAAGTTCAGGTAAACATTCTTGGTCGCTGTCACTGCAATTGCCATTTTTAGTTAGTGAACACAGGGATACATTATCATCACTATCCTGTTGTTCAATTTCGGGAACTTTAACTTCGGAGTTTTGGTTTGAAGTTCTGACAAGAGATTTTCTTTCTAACAATTTAATGCGTTTCTTTGTTTCAACAATTTTTCCAATCCCGTGTACTCGTAGCGAGTAAATAAATTTCAGCTCAATAGAAGGTATCTTATTTGATTTCTCACAAATACAAGTGATAGTACAGTTGCACTGACATAAGTCGTGAGTCTTATTGCACTTGCAACTAAGAACAATAGGACATTTTCAAGCTGCTACATCAAATAGTAACGAGCATTTGCGCTTGAACTCGTCAAGTTTTCTTAAGAAAGATTCTTTATTTTTATCACGTGTAAGTGATTTTTGCAATTCATAATATTTATCGTGTAGTGCATTTAGAAGTTGCACTATTCTTTTATCACTAACTGTTGGAATAGATGCCTTCTTATACAAACTAATTACTTTGTTAGCTACTGGGCTACTTGGAAAATTGACACACTTATTATTGATTTTAAGTGCCAAATTGTATCTCTCATGTGACAAACATCGGATTACGTCCTCCCCAGTAGGTAGCTTGTTTAAAGGTAAATCTTTCGGTGTACCAAAAACTGGGCAGTCAAATACCTGTCTAGTGATGATTTTCTTAGGTACTGCCATTGTTCATTACACAGTATCGTCCGCAAAGTTACACAAAAATGTTATACATCACGATACACAAATGCAAAAATAGTAAATGAAAAAATGCATAAAACATCCACCTCACGCAAGGACCAACTGCAGACTGACGCACAGCACAGTGTGGCACGAAATTGCCGGGATGTCTGCCGGCAGTGGAGAGGGGGTATCACATGACGCCGCGCGGGAAGATCATTTCTGACTTCTTCTGTTGTTTTTGTTTAGTTACTATCTGAATGCGTATAAGCAGATTTTAGGTATTACATTTTGATATCAATAATTACGTTTTAAATGAAACTACTACAAAAGGACGTTTTTCTATTTGCAGCCCATGCGCGACCGGAAGATGTTAACATACAATACCAATATTTAAATATTAATTCCCTAGTGTCTGGTAGATGACGTTTTCAACTATTATATATTATGATATTAAAAATCGTATATTTAAAAATTATAAAAATTGCCGATAAAATGCGATTTTTTTAACTTTTGTTCAAACTTTAGAGCACATGCGCGACCGGAAGATAACAACCCATATTTTTAATATTTTTACCCCTTTTTGGCCTCACAATTTACCAACTTTTCCTATTTATATATATATATATATATATATATATATATATATATATATATATATATATATATATATATATATAAACACAATCTATGTTATTAATTGTTATTTGACGAATATTTAATAAATTATCCTTCTTTTTCCTCCTATGATTGTTAAAATAAACAAACAACAAATATCAGTATTCTCTATATACTTCAACTACGGTTGTAGTTATCATCAGTGGATAAATTTAATAATAAAAAGAACTCTAATTAGTATTAAAAATTGACAAGCGTTAGTTAACAGTTATTAAATTTATCCTCGGATTATGACTACAACCGTAGTCGAAATATATGGAGAATTTTTATATTTCTTGTTTGTTTATTTTGACACACCATTCTGAATTCGTTTTTCTACTAATTTATGAATAGCTTCTTTCATATCAAATGTTAAAAGTATAGGAACCTTAACAGGACCACGAGATTTTCCCACGACTTCTACAATACTTAGTCGTTCTGCTAAATTATTTTCAAATGGAGTTAATGTTGCCTTTATTTCACACGTGTTCTGCTCTTTCCAGTGCGACCTCGATGCATACTGGTTAATTGTCATTCTAGAAGCTTCGCCCGAACGACGCTTATTAAATAAAATGACACGACATAGCGTTGCCATCGCCAGTGTAGCCCAACATTGTGGATCAGTTTTGATACTGATTTTCTTTATATTTTCTGTTATAACTTCTTTTAGATGTTTATTAAGAATTAGAAGATCATCGGTTAGAGGCAATAGTTCAGGTAAATTTATTTTTCTCTGCTGCAAAGTTCTTAAAGCTGCACAAGAAATTTTGGAATTCCATTCCATAGACATTAGGTGTAAAAACACTTCCATTTCTTTATTTATTTGCAGGTCACCCTTTCTGAGCGCAATTCCTCGTGCAACTAAAGCGCATTTGCGAAGACTGTGGCCTAGTTTTAAAGCGAGAGACGGTATTCTATAATTCTGTTGGTGTATCGTAGATCTTTGAGATAAGCAGAGATTCTTAACTGCCATGATAAGTGTTTCAAAATTTTTTGGAAAAAGACTATCTTGAAGTGATATTTTGGATAATTTTATTGCAATTATAGCTAAAAGTAGACGTCCTAATTATCGCATAGTTTGTCGAATATACTCGTACTGGTGTTTGTTATATTTTTCAAAAAGCAGTAACCCAAACTTTATAACTAATTCATCTTTCTTACAAGTGTCACTTGTTTCATCTTCTCTAAACGCATTTATTATAAATTGGAAATAATCGGAATTCTGTTCACCTGTTGCATTACTTAGAAGGGCCATACTTTCTCCTCGAATATCTATTATAATTGAGTTTGTTGAAATACCTGCGGTAACAGATGTTGACGTATTTTTTTTCGGACAATTATATTTTACATGGTGCCATAATCTAGATAGTAAGAAAAATCTTAAGCAGTGTGGGCAAGGACCATAGTTTTTGTAGGATACCTTTTGAAAGTTTTTATTCAAAGGACGCCTGCTTAAAATTACGTCTCCTTCTTTCTTAGCAATAACCTCAAAATTATAAAAATAATCTCCAGCTCTCAGAATACAAAGAAATCCTTCCTTCCTACGCGCATCCATAGGACTAAATGCCAATAATCGACTAACTTCAATGCCTTGGCTATGTACATCTTCAAGATGCCTTGAAATTTTGCATACTAGTTTGTTGCAAAAGTAACAATTATGTCGCTTGTCATAGACACGTTTTCCCTCATTTGTCTTCTTTACACCTTTAACGTCGATTTCTATCTTATGAGTTGACCCTTCTAAGTTCGTCGAAAGGGAATGGGACATTGAAGAACTCCTTTTTTTCTTTCCATTTGCATTTACACCTTTGCTTGTATGTACTAATTTTTTTTGTGTTTTGGATAGCTTACCTTTTCTGCTCCCTACTTTAATCTTATCTTTCAGTTTACGGTCCGTATCTTTATTTTTGTTTAATTCATTCCTAAAACTTGCCAACGAATCTTTCAAAGCATAGTTATAAGTGTCGCCTTCCTCAGATGAATCATTTTCAGGTACGTATTCAGACCCTGAAGAACTATAGTCGTGTAATGCCTCTGAATCTTGAGATGTATTGTGTAATGTCTCCAAATTAGATGCAGCTTTATGTCTTGCTAAATCGATAAAACTTGATAAATAAGTTACATTTGTTAATTTTTTACTTGTAGGTGGTTGTTGCATACAGTGTCGTAAATCGATAATACTAGAGTCATCAACTGAGTGCATGATTTCTACATCCTCATTTATAGGTAAATATTGCTTACAATTTACAATTTATAGGATAGCGGCAGTTGGAAATATTGGAACTTCGATTTTTTAATTTTTTCGCTTTAGTTGATAGTATCATATTGCCTTTAGGGATATTATTACAAGCAGAACTTACAATATCAGATAAATCGTATTTATAATCTGCACTTAGGTTTCTTGTTTTCTCGATAACTGGCGACGGTTGCACATAATTTAGTAAATTAGCATTATTCGAATGATATGTATTTATATCGTTTGTTACTTCAATTGTAGATGAACGTTGCAAATAATTTGGTAAAGGGTCAGTAACGGATTGGATGCGTGTATTTATATTTTCTGATTTGTCAGTTATAATAATTGAATTTAACACACTACCTTTTAAATTACTACCAGTCATATCCGTATTCAGTTTTTCTGTCTTTCCGAAATATTCACTAGAGGTAACATAACTATTTTCGTCCTCGATGTAATCTAAATGATCCCTGACTGAATATATTATAATCAACACTTTTTGCATCATCAATACAACCGTAATTGCTCATTCCAGAACATATACTTTTTTCACATTTTTTATATGCCGAACGGGAGTAGTTTATACTTGCAAGAGGCAATGCGTTATTACAGTTTATATCTCATAAAAGTGGACTAATTTTAGTTTCTTCTTTAGTATCTAAAAGTAAAATAAATCGTGACAACCTTTTTAGGTAAATTGAAGTCAGTATATTCTGTCTTCGTAACTCAAGCAGTATGTAGTACCATTATTTTTCTTAGCAACTCTCTCTAACTATTTAACCTTAAATTTTTTGTCCTCAGACTGATTGTTGGATATATCTTCTAAACACTGACCAACACAAAATGGTTCTGTAATAAAGCAAATTTGTGTATAAATTAACGTGTGTGTGTATGAATTAAACAGGAGTGATAAATAATTATTGTGTAGCGACAATTACTTTGTTTAAATTAAGTGATACATCTAAATGTTAAATTTTTAGCGTACGAAATTGAAGGCCTAGTAACGATTCTAACTAGGCGTGCTTTATCGGTAAGGCCAACGGGTCACCAAAGATAAGTGCATTGCGTGATAATTCAAGTAAATTTAAATTCAGATAAAGTAAAATATTAAATAGCAAAATAAATAATTCACAAAATCTGAATGAAATTGATAGTGATAGCTCAACAACTGAAGATAATAAGCGTAAGATCAACAGAAATTGTAAATTTGGAAAGACGAAGATGGTAATTTCAGGAAAAGTAGAAAAATATACAGAACGTCACCAACTATGTTGGGAAATCGAGATTGTGATAGCGATATTAAAGGAAACATTACAAATGTACGGCAAAGTATCGGCAATGTGAAAGTAAAAACCACTCCGCATAAAGATACGTCAGATATGTCCGAGATTAAAGGGATGCCTTTAATGCTTAAAATACTGATTGAAGGTCAGGATAATTTTATGAAAGAAATTAAGCAGTTAAAGGAAGATAATACAAAGCTAACGGAACGGGTAACTATTCTTGAGAAAAAACTTGAAGAGTACAGAGAGAAAGAATAATATGGTGATCAAATGGGCTAATATACAGGGGACAACGAATAAGAAATACGAAACAAACTCAAAAGAAAATGTAGGGAAGAAGCAACGTCTAAAAACATGTCAATGGAATGTACGTACCGCAAGGGAGATGGAAAGGTATAATACAGATATATTGGGAATAAGTGAATGCAGATGGACGTGATACGGCGAATATAAATCAAAGGAATGTTCTCTTATATACTCGAGCAAAGTAGCATACAGCGATCATGAATACGTAGTAGGGATAACATTTAACAATTACATGAAAATACCTTAATTCACTGGGAACCTATTAGTGAAAGAGCCACCGTAAAGAAGAAGAAAATAGTAATAGTTCAGTGCTACGTACCTACAAATGTGGGTACCAAGAAAAAGTTGAATTTTATTTTTTAAATAAAACCTTTCGCGCAACTAAAAAAGACCATCTGATAATTTTAATGGGAGACATGAATGCGCAGTTAGGAAGTAATAATAGAAGAATAGAAAACATCATGGGCAACCACGGGCTGGGTGTTATGGACGAAAATGGTGATTTACTTGTTGCACTATGTGGTCTTAATGATTTGGTTATATGAGGTACAATTTTTAAACATAAAAATATCCATAAAGTTACTTGGAAATCACCAAGTCAAATTATAGAAACTGAATTGATCATATCTGAATTAGTAGTAAAAAGGAGTGCCGAAATAAATAGTGATCATTACTTGGTAATGGCTACAATAAAAATGGACAGGGCTATAAAAAAAAGGTTTGTCAACCAGCTTAATAGGAGAAAATTTAACGTAACAAAACTCAAAGATGAAAATGTGAAGACAACTTACGTTAAATATGGAATTTGAAGGAGAAATTGAAGATGTAAAGAATTGATACTTCAAACATCCAGGAAAATACGTTAACTTTATTAAAACGGCTAAAATAGAATGGATGAGTGACGATACTTTGAATAAAATTGCGAAGGGAAGAAAAATTAAGATTGAAAAATTAGCAAAAAAGAATAGAACGAAGAAAAAAGCATTGAAGGGCGAATACAATAAAATTAATAAAATTAAAATATCAGTACGAAGGGATAAAAAATAATTTACAAATAGTATAGCAGAAAATGCGCAACTAGCGGTAAACAAAGGAGATACTAGAGATCTGTATATAAGTATTATAAAATTAAGTACCTGTAGAACACCCAACGACATTAGTAAAAATGGAAATATCCTGTGTACTGAAGAGCAACAGATTTATTGGCAGCGTGAATATTTTCAAGATGTACAAAGTTGCAAAGAAATGAATGACCAGACTATAGAACTAAGACTACGGGAAGAACTGCAAATAAACATCGACTGTCCATCATAGGAGAAAATTGTAATTGCAAGTAATCAAATTAAATGTAACAAAACACCTGGTTTATATTGGCATAACAGCCGAAATGCTACAGGAACATGCAAGAGTTATTGTAAACCTACTTAAACAACTAATGGATAGGCTAACGGAAAGTTTTCCTGGTGACTGGCTAACAGGATTAATAATAAAAATACATAAAAGGGTAACATAAAAAATTTTGAGAATTGGAGGGGGATTAAGTATAGCAAATAAATTATTTTATCTTACAGGTGTAGTTTTTGAGGACCTCGTACCATTGTTTTTGGTGTCAGAAATCAAATATTATTCACAAGTGAGATAAAGAAAAAAATCCATTGCAAATGCAAATTGTGAAAAAATAACGACGCTAATTATTTCATAACTATAGCAACCGTAGGTTACTGCGAAATTTGATACATATGACTATACGATTTTTATGGGCGAATATTTTTTTGAATCTGATTTTTTACTAAAGCTGCACCTGTAAGATAAAACGTCGTATATCACACGCGAGCGAAATGCCATTATAAGCTCGTGAGAAATTGTATCGATAATGATGCATTTCTCTCACTTATAATATAATACTATTATAGGCTAATTTTGAATAGAATAATTAAAATATTAGATAATAACTTAAGGAAGGAAGAAGGTGGATTCAGATTAAACAGATCATGTATAGAACAAATCACGACGCTAAATGGCCTTTGATAAACTAAATAGAGACAGTATTTGGATAGCACTAAAAGACAAGGGATTACTAGAGAAATTTATAAACTTAATAAAAGAAGGCTACATAAATTACAATTGTAGAGTGCTACATGTCAGATTTTCAGAAAAAAATTGAACAAATACGGGCGTGAGATAAGGATACATAATGTCCCCGACATTATTTATTATACTGATGGATGAAATATTAAAAAACGTAGTTTCAAATGGGAGGAAAGCAATAATATGGAGTTTAAATAGCACATTAGAGGATCTTGACTTTGCCGATGACTTGTGCTTATTGACTAATACTAGTAGGAATATACAAACAAAGATAAACAAGCACGAACAGGAATCAGTTCAAGTTGGTCTACAAATAAATAAAAAAAAAGACAAAACTTATGAATATTAACACTTAAGAGCCAATGGAAGTACTGATAGAAAAGGAACCAATTGATAGAGTGAGTGAGTCTACTTTCTTGGGAGGTGTAATAGGTGGGGAAAAGGGAGCATTTAAAGATATCGGCGAAAGAATGCGCAAGGCAAGGGGAGTATTTATAGGTTTGAATAAAGTGTGACGGATAACGAACTCATCCATAAAAATTAAAATGAATGTGTTTAAATGCTATGGTGAAGCAAACGCTTGTATACGGCCCCGAGTCCTGGGCGCTACCAAAGTGTTAAAACATAAATTACAAGTGTTTATTAACCGATGTTTGAGGAATATATTGGGAGTATGATGGGCTGAAATTATAACTAAAGGAAATATAGGTGGCTAGGACAAAAGCTGAGAAAGAATGAAGACGAATTATGTAAACAAGTATTGAGATGGAATCCACAAGGGAAGAGAATTAGAGGTCATCCCAAGACCACATGTAAAAGATCAATCAATCAAGAAACTAAGATGTCTATGGCACACCTGAGCAAGTTACCATAAAATAGGCAGAACTGGAGAAACTTTATCTAAACCCTATGTCCCACTTGGGAATAATGGGAAAAATCAATGTATCAACCGTACATGTATGTTTTATTTTCATGGGTATCTTCACGATAAATTTCACGTGGTAAATAAAAGTTGTTTACATCCTTCCCATTATGTATGTTCGATGTATACTAAGACGGTATTTGAAATTTGTCTGATCTGAGGAGAATTGGCCCTCCAAATGGAAAAAAATTGCATTTTATCAGAAATCATCAAAGAGTTAAGGTTTAGTCGATGCTTTGCAATAATAATGGATGGGTAATTTAGAAATGACGTTTTACTATTGTTGAGTTGATAAAATGTAAATTATTGTAAGTTCTATAAATGACCATCACTGGTCATAACCAGTTTCTTCGACCCTTTGTATTGCATGAGTGTACTTTATTTTTTACTCGTTCTTTGTACATCAATCTATACAATGAATATTTTTTAAATTATTCTTTAGTGCCCTCAATAAGTTGCATATACTATTTTAACAAACTTGTTTTTGTTTCGAATTATTTTTTACCTTTAAATGTGTAACACCGATTCTACATTACAATAAAAAATATAGTGTCAACTTTTCTACAATCACACATATTTAACACGACATAATAATTGTTTTAACAGCAACAACAATTAGGAACTCGGATAGTTAGAATCGGAACTAAACATTATAATTATTAAAAGTAAAAATAAGAAATTAAAATTTTGTTTTCATAACATATTATGGAAATTCTAAATTCAAATGTTCAGGAATTTCCAAGTTTACTAAAAACTAACAGGCTGTAGTTATTCGACCCCTTTCAACACTTTTGCCGTATTTGGCAATTTGGTTCAAATGGCAACACTCAGCTTAAAATATGAAATCGTAAAACGAAACCTATACCCCATTTTTTTTTTATAAGGACCCCCGTTTTGGGACATTTTTTAAGAGGTTTGCAACTAATGCCAAATTTGATTACTTCAAAATTTATGTCATGTAAAGAGCAATGCTTAGTTGCAATTCTAATAAAATCTTAATAAAATTTGGAAATAATAGTGGAAATCCATACAAATTCATTCTTTATTATCAAATAATTAGAAACCTGGCTTCAGGGCATGTATAACCTAAAAATTACTTTGACATTAAAAGACACAATCACATATAAGTAGACGTATTTACAATAAAAAATTGTCCAACATTATAAAAAAGTCACCAGATCTGGGGTCTTTATAAAAAGAAATGGGGTATATTAATAATAATACTTATTTTAGTGGTTTGCTCGATAGAATATACCGACAGAAAATAGTGAGTAATAAAACCACTATTTAAAATTATCACTATACCTATTAATTTATTTTACGTGAAGAAATGTAAAATGCTGCGTAACTTTTATAAATGATGAACGCATTTGAAGCCCAAGTTTTCGTATGTGTTGATTAAAAATGATATATTTCCTTGTTTCTAAATCCAAATCTGTTAGTGAATTTTATTTCAAAATCCAATTCAAATTTAAGTAAATATACAAGCAAAATACCTACTTTAAACAAAGAAATGTAAAATGCTGCATAACTTTTATAAATGATACAACGCATTTTAAGCCCAAGTTTTTATATGCGTGGGTATTGATTAGAAATTGTAAATTGCGATAGCCATTGGTTTTGCAAACAATCATTTATTTTGGTAGATACTAATCTTGGAATAATTGTCTACTCGAAAAGTGACCGAAATGAAGGCCAAAATGCATATAAATTTTCGTTAGTAATTATATACTTCAAGTGTAACCATTACTTTAAATAAATAATACAGCGCGACATTAATAGCTTTTATCATTGACTAAATGACTAAAAAATTATAAGACACGCAAGTGTAATGTTAAATTGCGTTCCCAACATGCTGTCTTTTTCTAATGGAACCCCTGCACCCCACCACATACAAGCTTCTGAATTGTAAACTAACGACATCGTTGCAAATTTTCTGAACTGATTACTCGACTGCACGAGTCATGACGAGACTGACTATCATTGTCGGGTCGGCGCCATCCGTCTACATACTCATAGATAAATAAAAACCTTACATACTATAAACGGTATTGTTTCCCTAGCTATTATTATTCTTTGAAATAATATTTTAATTTCCAATATATGAAACTAAATTGATACCAAATAAATAGCTACCTGTGTATCCAATGATTATTTATAAATGTACAATATAAAGCAAAAATATAAATTGCCAACAGTCAAATCGTACCAGGAATTTTTTTACGAAAAATATTTAAGGGGTAATTTTTAAAAACTATATCCAGGGAGTTATACAGTTTTGTCGCATTATACGTAAAACCATATTCGAACAATGTTGTACGATGTGCAGGTATGGTAAAATTATTTACATATCTGATATTTTTAGAGTGAATTTCATTTCTACCAATTAATTCTATGTATAAAATTTAAGAAATGAAATTTCCACCTTGTTTTAAGGAGAGCCAACTTAATTCTTGCATGAAATCGCTAATATGGTCAAATTTACGTAGACCATACATAAATCTGCAACAAGTATTTTGTAGATGTTGGAGCCTGTTTCTGTTAATGTAATTTAAAATGGGTAATAAACAGTTAAACAATATCCATAAATCGGAGAAATTAATACTTCACATAATTTTTTTCTAAACTTAAAATTATATTATTGACTTATTAGTAAATAGTAATCGTAGTTTCATCTAGGCCCTTTTGATCACGTAACTTACATGATCACTAAAATTGTATTTACGATCCAAAACTAAACCTAAATTTTTAATTTTCTCTGCAAAAGGTAGGGAAACACCGTTTTTTAAATTAAATTAGGAGAAATAATTATAAAAAATATAGAAAAAATGAATAAAACAACTAATACAATAAAATCGATTTAAATTTATTTCCCCATGGATATATTCCTCACTATAATAAATTGCTATAGAAGAAATATATAAAACAAATCTCAAAAATAATAAAGATATTCAATCAAATAAAACAATTATACAAATTATTCTAGAATTTAAACTTAATAACTCGTACTCAATAAAAATTAAATAATCAAAAATCATAAAATATAAACTCGAAAATAATAAAATTACTCTAAAAAAAAGTGAAAACGTAAAATAAAATTTACAAATTGAAATTATTTAAGATAAATTTTATATTTTTAATTCCACAAATTAATGTTTTTTTTTTAACTACCTAAATAACAAATAAATAAATCACCAACAAGAAAAATTAAATTTAAAGGAACTCAATGAAGAAATATAAGTAAATATTCACGTAAACATCCAGAAGAACAAAAATATATCCCATTAATTAATTTTCCATGTTGAGTATTTGAATATAAATATAAAGAATAACATACATAAATTTAATTTAAAATTTAAAGTTCTTCAATGGAACTGTAACGGATGTCAAAAAAGTTCGAGCGAGTTGAGACTAATCGCAAATGAACGCACACCATTAGTTATTTGCCTTCAAGAGACACATTTTAAACCACAAGATAAATTTAAATACCCAGTTATGTGAGCATTAGACGTGACATGCCCCACGAAAGGCGTGTAAAAGGTGGTGTTGCAATTTTTGTCCACAATGATTGTGTCTACAAAGAATCACAATTGCGTACTCATTTGAAAGCAATTGCAGTACACGTTTCGAATCCATTTAAAATGACAGCTTGCAATATCTACTTGCCAGACAACACGTGGACACCGCAACTTCCAGAGCCGATTCTGTTGTTGGGTGACTTTAACTCCCATAATCCTTTGTGGGGTTCTGATAAATATGATAGAAGGGGAAAAGCAATAGAGGACTTACTGGATACAACAGGGCTCATTTTACTTAATAATGCCCAGGAACCAACGTTCTTTAACGCCAGATCCAAAAACTTTTCCACGATCGATCTGACTTTGTGCTCCCCTCGGATAGCTCCGAACCTCACATGGGGAGTAGCTAATGATCTACATGGAAGTGATCACTTTCCCATTCTCATCAGTGCGTCACAATCTAAAGGTCACGTAATGTTACCCGTGAAATGGAAGTTAATAAGAGCTGATTGGGACAATTTTAAAAACAAAGTACGTCCTATTAATAGAGAGCTGGAAATCGATGATATGGTAGACGACCTTAACGAATCGATTCTGCAAGCTGCCGAAATATCAATCCCTAGGACAAGCCACAAAGTAAACCGACCCAAAAATCGGTGAAGCTATTAAGGCCAGAAAAGTCGCTCTGAAGAAGTTTTAAAAAAAACCCACTACAGAAAACCTTATCAATTTAAAAAAACTCAGAGCAATAGCACGACGAGAGATTAAAACCTCACAAAGGTCCTCATGGCCAAGTTACGTCAGCTCATTACAAACAACAACGCCTACTACAGAGTTGTGGACTAAAATCCGTGCCATCTCCGGGAAACGTTACAATAAAAGTCTCCCAAAATTGAAAATTAATGACAATCTATTTACCGAACCCGCAGCAGTAGCCGAGCAACTAGCTAATCATTACCAACAGGTTAGCAGTACAAATAACTACAGTGCAGATTTTAAATTTAAAATGACGATACAGCAGCCACCCTTAGATCTTACTGAAATAACCTATCAAAGCTACAACGAGCCAATTACTATGGAAGAACTCCGTATAGCTCTACACGAAGCTAAGGAAGGTGCGACTGGAATCGATGATATCCCAAACGGAATGCTGAAAAACCTATCATACTCATGTTTGCTGGATTTACTTTATATTTCCTACAAAATTTGGAACGAAGGCAAGTATCCAGAATTGTGGAAGACTGCAATGGTAGTACCTGTCTTAAAAACCAGTAAGGATCCGTTAGAACCGGACAGCTACCGTTCGATCTCTTTATGTTGCTGTATGGAAAAACTCTTAGAAAAGATTATCAATAAAAGACTGGTCAATTTAATGGAAGAAAATAACTGGACAAATCATTATCAGGGATTTCGGAAAAATTATAGCACAAATGATAAATTGGTGCAATTGTCAACGGCCATCTATGAAAGCTTCGGAAGAAGAGAACACCTAACAGCTGTATTTTTCGACATAGAGAAGGCTTATGATACAGTTTGGAGATATGCCGTATTGGAAAAGCTACATAAATGGGGGGTAAAGGGAAAATTAGCCTATACCATAAAGTCATTTCTGTATGATAGACGTTTTAAAGTGCGGGTAGGGAAAGCAGTGTCCGACGAACATATTTTAGAAAATGGAATACCTCAAGGCTCTCCACTTAGTGTAACTTTGTTTGCTATTGCGGCAAATGATATCACAACTACACTAAAACCAACCATTGGCCGCTCTATATACGTTGACGATATCACGATTTATAGGTCCGGGAAAAGAGGCGCTGCAATTAACAACGAGCTACAGAAAGCAATTAACACCATAGTGGAACAGGCACAAAAAGTAGGATTCCGGTTTTCTCACTCAAAGACAGTGTCTATGCATTTCTGCAAGCTAAGAACACCGAATTACGAGCCTAAACTTTACCTTGGAAATAAACGAATCAGAGTTGTGTCTCAAACAAAATTTCTTGGCATAATTCTTAACCCTACCCTCTCGTGGAGAAACCACAGAGAATAGATATACACAGTATCCAAACAAGTCTTGAATGTAATAAAGTGCCTATCAAACACAAACTGGGGTGCAAACCAGGAAATTCTATTACGGATTTATAAAACAATTATTCTTTCAAAGATAGATTATGGATGCAATGCATACGAATCTGCATGCAAATCTCTCTTGAAGAAACTAGACACAATCCAATATGTCTCACTAAGATACTGCATGGTGGCTTTCCCACAAGCTCTTCATATAGTTTATGCGCTGAAGCTGGTGTTCTACCCTTAAAGTTCAGGCGCATGTGGCTGTTACAAAAATATGCTTGCAAAATCAGCATGAAGTCAACACATTTTAATTACGAGATCATCACTAAGAATGAAAATACGTGCAGAACATTAAATACGCTCATATATGTACAATTAACAAAACAAAGGATCACATTACAGATCCCATCACGAGATGCAAAAAGGAGTACATTAGAGATAAAATATTGGACCAATGGCAAAATACTAGGAATCAACAAAATAGCGCCCTTAAAGAACATCTACCTTCGATCAAAAAACGCAAAAAATACCCTGCATTCTCAAGAAGGAACAGTATAGCCATTACAAGACTTCGCATAGGTCATACAAAGTTGACACACGAACACATACAGGATCACCCCGAGGAATGTGCCAAACATGCAACGTACAATTAACGATCCGACATCTCTTCACTGATTGTCAAGCAGTGCAAGCACAACGAGAAATCTGTGATATAAGAGGTCCATTTCCAAAAATGCTAGAAGTAAATGAAAGAAAAATGAAAAAGGTGCTTGAATTTTAATTTGTTCATTTGTAACAATTATTTTAATATTAACATGAATTGGAGCTAAACCAGTTGAAGATCCTTTCATTTTAACAGGCAAATTTTAACTACGTTATATTTCTTATTTTTTCCTCTTATACTTTTAATATCAAAATTATGAGATAAAATTATATTCATTTAAGTTAA
This sequence comes from Vesta saturnalis, assembly GCA_036346205.1. Classification (NCBI taxonomy): domain Eukaryota; kingdom Metazoa; phylum Arthropoda; class Insecta; order Coleoptera; family Lampyridae; genus Vesta; species Vesta saturnalis. The sequence continues at coordinate 742,450 of JARFJB010002147.1, read as the reverse complement.
TGAACTTGTTTAAGTATATATTTTGAAAATATAATAAAGAGTTAATTTTCTTTATTAACTTTACTATAATTAATTAACTAAATAATTTGAACAAAAATAAACAACTTCAATCCTAAATAAAACATTCAAAATTTAAAGAAATAGGCAAAAATCTTTTTCAAGCTAAGTATATAAGCTTGTCATATCGAAAATGAGGTAAAGTCCCCCGAGTTCAAATAAATATAAAAGAAATAAATAAAACAAAAAAAAAATAATTAAAAAATAATCTACCAAAAAAAATAAAAACAAATATTATTCTCATAAACAAAATTCTTGAATATTCAGCCATAAAAAGCATAGCAAATCCCCCTCTTCCATATTCATTCCAGATTTCAATTAAAAAACTATTTATTATGCTACCTTTCCACAGTTAAAATACTGCGGCTATTTAATTATCACTGAGCACATTAGACCTTAAATTATTCTCAAAAGGACATGTTTTTAATAAACAGGCAGAAAATTAATTTGCCGAATTCCTTTTTATAATCTAAAAAATTTTTATCTTTAAAAACGAATTTACTAATTTAATCATAATAACTAATAAAAAATATAAAATTAATTTTTAATAAACAGTTTAAAATTAATATAAATTAATAATTAAATAATAAATAACTATTAAATTATTATCATGATTAACAATTAAAATTATACAAAATATAGACATATTTAAATTTTTTAAATTTTAAATAGAAGCTCATCCCATTATATATTTAATATTAAAACTTAAAAATTAAAAATTAATTCTTAAATAAATAATAATAGAATTAAATTCTTTTCTTAAAAAACTATTTAAATATATTTAAAAACGAATAAAATTTCATTTCAAATTAATTATTTCAAATATTATATCACAAATAAATAAATGATTAATTAGTCCTTTTAAATTCCAGAAAATCATTTAAATAATTTCAATTTAATCAACCCTGATACAAAAGGTACAAAAAATTAATTCTTCTTTTTAAAATTTTTAAAATTTCACTCACACTAGTAATAAACTATAATAAAAAAAAATTTTCTTAATAATTAATAAAATAAAAATATTTTTATTAAAAAATAAAAATAATTTAATTAATTCAAATTAACTGTATAAAACAGTAATCCTTTGAATGTAAATAAAAAACTTATCCTAAGCTTGAATTTGGTAATTCTAGATACACTTTCCAGTACATCTACTAGGTTACGACTTATCTCAATTTAAATGAGAGTGACGGGCAATATGTACATATTTTAGAGCATTTATCATATAAAATAAATTTTTTATATTACTATCAAATCCAATTTCAAATAAAAATTTAAAATTATTTTCTAACAATAAAACTATTATAACCCATTTCTACTTTTATATAAACTGCACCTTCATTTGAAATAATTAATCATTATAAACCTTGAAAATTTAAATTCTTAAAAACAATTCTTAAACAACAAGTGGAACTTATTGTGGAATATCAATTACAGAACAGGTTCCTCTGAACTAACTAAAATACCGCCAAATTTTTTAATTTCCATGAACAACAAATACTAATCTGGTTTAATAATTTACAATTAATATAATAGGGTATCTAATCCTAGTTTATATTTTAATTTTAATGAATTTTTAAATTATTATAATAATTAATATTCAAATTTAAATTTCACCTAAAAATTCAAATATCAAATTTAATTAAATTATAATTTACAACAAAAAATATTCAATTAATCTATTTGTATAAACGCAATTGCTGGCACAAATTTTATTAGATTTATTAAAATTTACTGAAACATATATTAATAAATTTTCAATGTTAAATACTGAAAAAAAAACTTAATTAAAATTCTACCTGTAAATTCATTTTAAATAATAAATCTAATACAAATTGAATTATAAATTTAAATAAATTATTCCCCAAAATAAACTATTCTTAAATTTAAATTTAATTAATTCTAATTTAAATAAATTAATCAATTAAAAATAATTAAATAATAAATAAATTATTAATAAATTAAATTTTACTATTTTAGAAAATTACTTAATAATCAAATTTATTATTAATAAAATGGTATAAATCATTAAATCAAATTTCTAAATAAAAATAATCCAAAATAAATGAAAAATTTAATTTTATTTAAAAACAAAAAATTTATTTATACGTATATTAGTATAAATATTTTATTGACCCCCCTCAAATATATTTAAAGTATAATCATAAGCAAATCATTAATAAGCAATAAAAAATTAATTAATTTCTAATTTTTTTAAATTAATATTCCATTAATAACAAATTTAATTTCTAGTAACTGGTAAGTTGTTTTTTTTTTAATTATTTTCTTTATATAAATGATTATTTATCAAAGACCAATAGCAATAATAAATTCTTAAGATAACGTTTTATTTATATATTAAATATTTATATATTAATTTATTATATATATATATATATATATATATATATATATATATATATATAATATATTAATTGCAGAAAATAATAATAATAAATTAGAACAATCATATAATACTATTAAATAAAAATATAACTATTCATTATTTCTTTTTTTCAGGTTTATCGTGTAATAATATTTATATACGATTAATAAACTAATATCTTCACTTTATTAATTTATAGTTCCACTTTTATTAATCTATATTTAATTATATAAATTAATATAAAGTTAAATATATATATATATATATATATATATATATATATATATATATATATATATATATCACACACACTGTGTTTCTTGAATTTCTGGATATAGGAATTCATGTTAAAATAAACTATTGTAAATATTAGCTCTATAATATATATATATATATATATATATATATATATATATATATATATATATATATATATATATATATATATATATATATATATATATATATATATAATATAAAACTTTATAAATAATAAACTATTTATATAAATAAGTTATGGTATATAACATTAAAATTAGTTACATATAATAAGTAAATTTTTATTGAGGTTCAAAAATAAAATCAACCACTTCTTTTTCTCCAAATAACTAGAAATTCTGTACCTACCCATATTCACCTGTGATTTTTTGGCCTTGAGTTTAAATTGGATGCTAAAATTAATTAACTAAAAAAAATTTAAGTGATTTAAACTTTTAATTTTAACAATTCAAATACATTAAAAACAAAACAAATGAAGTGCTTGACAAAAGGATTATTATGATATAATAAAAATGTAAAATTTTACCTTCATTATAAATAATAGAATTAAACCATTCCTGTGAACATCAAAAATTCATGTACATCTTATACTAATTTATAAAAAGATACGCTAAATAAAGCTTTTGGGTTCATACCCCAAATATAGATTCTTTTTTTTTTAATAAAAAAATTTTATCAAATTTTATTTTTATCAATATTAATTATTAGAATAGAACCTTGATTTCAATTTCCTCTTATTCATTAATAGCTATATGAATAGGACTTGAAATTAATGTTTTATCTATTATTCCAATTTTAAATTCAAGAAAAAATAAACTTTCTTCTGAATCTTCAATTAAATAGTTTATTACACAAACTATTGTTTCATCAGTAATTCTATTAGCAATTATCATAATAATAATAAGTTCGAGATTTTCATCAAAATAAATCAAGAATCATTAATTATTTTATTATAAATTCAAGACTTCTAATGAAAATAGGAATAACCCCGTTCCATTTTTGATTTCCAGAAATTCTTGAAGGATTAGATTGAATAAATTGTATATTAATATTAGCATGACAGAAAATTGCCCCTATAGTCCTGTTAATACTAAATATTAAATTCAAATCTTTTATAATAATTATTATTTTAATGGCAATAATTGTAAGAGGATTAATGGCATTTAATCAAATTAGAATACGAAAAATTTTAGCATATTCATCAATTAATCATATAGGATGAATAATTGCAATAATTTATCTTCAAACAACATGAATAATTTACTTTTCAATTTATTCAATTCTTACAATCAATGTAATTTTAATTATAAAGAAAAACAAAATTTATTTTACCTAGGGGTTGAACTACCTACTAGGCGCGTCCCCAGGTGGCGGATAGGGGAACGACCTTGCAAATGATCGTAAGTGATGCAAGGCCAACACCGAAATATGTGCTCGTGGCCTTAAACAGCCACTGCTAGCACTAGTAAATACGGTGTCGCGGACCAGTTCACGTGGGACCTCGTTACTGACGAGGACAGGGATGGCAACCCTGCGTCCCCCTTGCTGGAAGTTCACTTTTTTTATGCTAGCCTTGAGTGGCTTCCCTGATTTTAGCTCTTTCCTGTCGGAGCATCCTCGCTCCAACCCTTGCTCTCTTCAGGCTCCCAGCGAAAGCTGAGAGACCGCTTCATTTTCTCTCTATTCTTCCCAGGACGTGCGCCGTCAAAAGCGTATACGGGTGTGGCAAACCCGGGATGTCCTTGCTGGGGACGGCTGAGCGCTAGCCGTCACCTAATACCGAAACCGCGAACTGTACCTCAGAGACTCTAGCAGGGCGTGGCTAGGGAACGTCGTATAGGTAGCGATCGGTGGTCTTGGCTTAACCGCCCGGACTGCGAGGAAGGTAACCTCCATAAAAAATCCCCTAATCCCAAGGTCGTTTGGCAGTTTTAGGTGCTGAAGGGATTGCGCGAAGGGATGCCTAAGCGTGGCCAGGGGAAGCCTGGTCCTAGCGTTGAAACGCCTGTGGGGAAGAGGCGCCCTCCACAGTATAAATGCCCTCTAGTAGTATCCCGGCTCTGCTCTAGTGACATTCATTACCGAGGATTCTCGTGGGAACGAAATGAGTAGAAATCCAAAAAGTAAAACACGGAGTGCCAGCTCCTTAAATATGGAACTGCAGGAAGGTCATCCTACAAAATCCTGCAATAATAGGAATTTGGAGACGGAGGTTTTGCCCCGGTTCCTCGTTCTAAAAAGAAAAGATGGAGTTAGTTTTGAAAAAGTCAGCCCGTTTTATATACAGAAAACTTTATATGGCATATTTGGAGACGTAAAAATGATCAGAAAGGTAAAAGAAGGGATTTTGATTGAAACTGTGTCAAACAAACAAGCTAAGAAGGCATTAGAGTTAAAAAGGTTTGGTGACTTTGAAATTGATGTTTGTGCTCATAGAACTATGAACATATCAAAAGGTGTCGTGTTTTGTCATGATCTACTGAACTGCACTATAGAAGACATATGTGATGAACTTGCTAGTCAGAAGGTAATTGAAGTGCGACGAATAAAAACAAGGCGAAATGGAGAACTGGTAGACACTCCAAATCATATAATTACATTTAACACTCCAAGTTTACCCAAAACAATCAAAGTCGCATTTTATTCTTTGACTGTGCGGCTATATATACCTCCTCCCATGAGGTGCTTCAAGTGCAGTAGGTTCGGCCATACATCGCTACGTTGTACTGTACAAGAACCTTTATGCTCGTGTGGTAAACCACTACACGCAGGTCTTCCCTGTGAACAACCTATCACATCACATGTACCAACTGTGGTGGCGGGCACTCAGCTAGAGCCACAATCTGCCCAGTATTTAAACAAGAGAGTGCAATTCAGGAAGTGCGAGTAAAGGAGAAAATCAGCTATAACGAAGCAAGAAGAAAGATAATGATTCCAACACCATCCCCTGAAATTAGTTACTCCAAGGCAGCGGCTACTCCTGAAGCTTCTCAGTCCAAGGTCGACGTACCAGCATTGGCTAGGGAACTCTTACCCCACTTAGTCGAAGCAATTTCACCCCTACTTCAAAAATCGTCCGCGGTCTCTTTACCTGAAGAATGTATGATGCCACCAACTACATATTCAACCTGCTCAACCTCCACGTATGTTGAAAAACGTAAACGCTCTCCTGTAGCTCTTGGGGTTGCATCAGAAGATGAATCTATTTCTTCAGAATCAAAGAAAGGGAAAAAGGGATGGCCAAAGGGTAAACCGAGGAAACCACCCTCGGTTTGCTCAGATCTGCAAAACGAAGAAGAGTCCTAGTAGTACTATATGATTAATTGTCTTTTTTGCGTACTCTGTAGTATAAGAATTACATCTGTGATATCTACACATAGTAGTGTTTTTGCTACATTGTGTATTTTATTTATATTTTTTATATATCTATATACTTATTTATTTATTTATTAGTTCTTTATATTTATGTTATTTATCTGTGCTCGTGCTTTTTAACTATTAACTCGTTAGCCAATCAACTATTAAAAAAAAAAAACGTTACTATCAACAATGGATTCCATAATTCAATGGAACTGTAACGGATGCATTAATCGCTACTGCGAACTCAAATTAATTATTAACGAGTTCAACCCTCTATGTCTTTGCATACAAGAAACACATTTCAAGCCAAATCAACCATATTATCTGCGTAGACATAGGATAGTTAGAAAAGATGTACCTCCTAACCTCAGAGCTAGAGGTGGAGTAGCAATTATTATTAGGAGAATGTCCAATATGATATAGTGTCATTAAAGACACAGCTACAAGCCATTGCGATAAAATAACCGCTCCAATAAAAGTGGTTATCTGCAATATATATATTCCTAATAATAATTGGCAACAGCACGATATTCAAAATATTATAGATCAATTACCTGTCCCGTATATATTGATGGGTGACTTCAATGCCCATAATCGCCTGTGGGGTTCTCTTCGTACTGATACACGTGGACAAACACTAGAGAACGTGATAGATCGAAATCAACTATTTTATTAAATACCGGTGCAAACACTCACCTCTGCGCAAGATCCGGATCCTTTTCAGCAATAGATCTAACAATGGCTTCCGCACACATTGCTAGATCACTCACATGGAGAGTACTAGATGATCTCTATTATAGTGACCACTTCCCCATTGTAGTAGATACTGAACATCATAGTACGCATATGGTAACACCAATTCGCTGGAAAATCTCAGAAGCCCGATGGGATGTGTTCCAGTCACACCTGATAATGCCTTCAAACCTCCAAGAAACCGTATGTGGTATACAAGAAATCACAAGCAAGATAATAAATGCCGCCACTGCCGCCATTCCAAAAACAGGAGGAACGCCAGTAAAACGTCAGGTACCGTGGTGGAATCGAACTGTCAGTGAAGCAGTGAAAACAAAAAAACGGGCATTCAATCTCTATCGTAGACATCCCACAAATGAAAATCTTATAGCTTTCAAAAAAGCGAGGTCAGTTTCCCGACGAACTATTCTGCAAAGCAAAAGAGATTCATGGAAAACCTATGTATCGTCAATCACATGTCAAACTTCATGCACAGACATGTGGAAAAAAATTAATCAGGAAAAAATACAGCGTTTACGTTACAACTCCAGGTCAACAACACCGTAGTTACTGAAGCCAACCATATAGCTAATATCATTGCAGATCAATTCTAAAATACAAGCAGTTCTCAAAATTACGACGCCTCTTTCTTGCATTCAAAACCTAAAAGAGAGGTTAAGCTAAATTTTAGCGAAACCGAAATTGCTGAATATAATGTACCTTTCACGTTAATAGAATTCGAGCTAGCACTAAAGTGTAACAAATCCTCCTCTCCAGGTATAGACCTAATAACTTACGAAATGCTAACAAATCTCACCAACCCGTATAAGCAACTGGTTCTTAATGAATTTAACACGATTTGGGCAGAAGGTAGATACCCTACCTGCTGGAAGGAAGCCATAATTGTTCCTATCTTAAAAAATGGGAAAAATCCATACCTCGCAAAAATTATAGGCCAATTAGCTTGACTTCATGTATGGCAAAAGTACTTGAGAAAATGGTGAGTAAAAGACTAATGTGGATTATTGAGAAACGGCAACTTATTGTAAATTGTCAAATGGGATTTAGACAATTTAGATCTGCAGTGGATCATTTAGTACACCTACAGGACACAATCCTCAAAGCTTTTGCGCGTAGACATCGTGCAGTGGCTGTTTTTCTTGATGTTGAGAAGGCGTTTGACATGACGTGGAGGTATGGAGTCGTAAAAGGTTATATGAATGGGGTTTTAGAGGTAACTTACCACAATTCATAATCTCATTTCTAGAAGACAGACGATTTCGAGTCAGAGTGGGGACCTCTACTTCCTCTAGTAGAATATTGGAAAACGGAATCCCTCAAGGTTCAACATTAAGTGTGGTACTTTTCGCAATATCCATAAACGACTTAATAAATTCTATTCCTCCCGAAATCAGTGCATACCTTTATGTCGACGACCTAGCAATCTTATACTCTGCTCCTACTATGGGAGAAATCAATAGAAAATTACAGGAAGCCATCGATCGTATACTATCGAATGCGGAAAGTATAGGATTCAAAATATCACCAGAAAAATCGTTCTGTATGCATTTCTGCAAATTAAGAAAACCACACTTTGGCCCTCTTCTTACCTTGAAAAAAGCACATCAAAAATAAAAATTCTGGGGTATTTCTAGGGTTAACATTAGATTCCAGGTTAACATGGAAAGAGCACATAGACAACCTAATTGTACGATGTAAGGTAGTTCTTAACGTTATAAGAGCCATGGCAAACTCTAAATTGGGAGCTGATCCAGAAATTCTTCTCAGAGTGTATAAAACGCTTGTACAGTCAAAAATCGACTACGGTTGTGAAGCATATTCATCAGCGTCAAAAAGTGCTCTAAAACCTTTGGACGCAGTACAAAGTGCTGCCATAAGATATTCACTTGGTGCGTTTTACACCAGTCCAACTAATAGTCTACTATGTGAATCAGATATATTACCCTTGTTCTTACACAGAAAATATAGACTATTAACATATGCATGCAAAATTAATGCGCTGCCAAACCATCCAAACTATAACACCTTATTTTGTAATGACGAGACTTTGTCTTTGCAAAGATTGCACAAACCCTTGCGGTACAATATAAATAACACGTTAGAATCAATTGATCAACACCTTCCACAAATACTACCTCTGAGGCCGCTAGAAATTCCGCCTTGGTTAGCACCTTGTATAAATATATTGAATGACCTTACTAAACATCATAAGGATAATACGCCTCAAAGTACTTATTTGGCGGAATTTAAAAATCTGCTTTCTAAATACCGCAAATATCTCGTGCTGTATACAGACGGATCAAAAAAACACAGGGTGGGATGTGCATTTTCAGTTGAAGGTGACGAACACCGCTGGTCCATGCCATTGCACACTTCTATATATACAGCAGAGTTATATAGCATCTGGCAAGCTCTCCGCTACTGCGAGTCATTAAGAGACAAGAATAAATTTCTTATTGCCAGCGATTCCCTCAGTTCCCTTACAAGTCTACAGAATCCATACACGCATGACGCTTTGGCACAGAACATCATTTCCATAATTAAACACCTGATAGACTCAGGACATAAAATAGAACTTGCATGGGTCCCTAGCCACTCCAACATCATAGGAAATGAAAGAGCTGATAGAGCCGCACGTCATGCAGCACAAGACCCTAATGACGAAAACATCATTATTGAAAATAGTACAAATTATGCTAGTTTCCTAAAAAATAAATTAAAGCAAACATGGCAATTAAGCTGGACAAATTCGCACAATCTATTAAGAAGAATACAGCCAACGGTTGATAAATGGAAACCACCATTACACCTATCCAGAAAAGAATACACTATTCTCCACAAAATACGAATCGGCCATAGCTCTTTAACACATAAACATTTATTTACTAACGAACCACCTCCAATATGTGTACAATGTAATACGCATGTGACTATCGAGCACATTATTTGCTCCTGTGCATCATACACCTATGCAAGAAACCTGTTCTCCATAACCAACACACTGACAGACAACCTGAGGAACATCGAAAATATCACAAACACATTACGGTTTCTGAAAGTTATAGATATGTACAACAAATTATAAGTGCCAAACAGAAAAATAAAAAGACTAGTGAACAGCACTAAAGACCACAGCTGTCGATGTGCTTACACAATAAAAAAAAAAAAATTATTTTATTAATCAATTAGTTCAGAAATAAAATTTTTATTTGAAAAATGACACGCTTTGCAAAAACACAAATAATCAAAAGTTTGTAGGAGAAACCTGACGTCAAACACGCTTGCCAATTAAGAGTACACAGACACTTTCACAGCGAGAGTTAACGAGCAACTAAACATTTGAGACCCACATTACTACTAGCGCCGTCTCTAGTTGAGACCCAACTTTGTCTACGGATATTACCATACCGTTGCGTATCTTAAACGATTCCTCAATCAACGTTGACTAAATGACTAAAAAAATCAACGCTTTTATGAACTGCCTTCATTGATTTTTAATCAAAAGAAACTAGGTGGTAGTCTTTACATATTCAAAAAACAATTTCGCGATTATAATATGCCTGAATAACAACATACCTTCAGCGGATCTAACTGCTATGAATGAGTTTTTGTATTACACCCCTTTTCTTTCCGACCATTTTAACCATTGTAATAATATATGTGGATAAACTAGAACTAAATATCTGTTAGAAGGTAGAACCTGATAATACAGTAAAATAATGCAAGCTGTTTATTAAACTTACCGCTAACAATCAAATGCAGTCCAGTCCACACAACACTCTCGCTTCACTTAAAGTGTGTGACTTCATATGCTATGTGCAAAGCCAAACAAAATCATATTATATTTATATATTATCACCAGAACTTCCTACACACAAAACATGATATTTATTTTAACCTTGTTAAAGTATAAGGATACAATTACAGCTTCATTAGGTTCTCAGAATTATCATACAATACGTTTGCGTAATTGACAATTTTATTCCGTTTGGAATTCATGAGTGTTTTCTTTATTCAATCCTTTTACAGTTACAATGTATTACTGGGTATAACATTGTGAGACAGAAAAACAATACAAATATTGAATGGAGAATATTAGTTTTAGCACAGAACTGATTTATCCTCTGTGAAAAAGAACTGTAGTTTCGTTTAGTTTTTTATCGTTTTTTTAAAGAATTACCGCGTGATCAAAATTATGTACATACGTATATGTATATATATATATATATATATATATATATATATATATATATATATATATATATATATATATATATATATATATATATAATTTTGACTGCGTCAAAATTGATGAAAATTGCACGTACATTCGGACGATTTTATACAAATATCGGAAGCACTACACATTTTTCACTACAATAGGGTAAAAGTACTTATAATTTTGAAAATGTTCATATATGATATATGATTTTTTACGATATAAGTGCTAAAACGAGAAAAATTCGATTTTCATTTCAGATTCCGAAAACACTCAAAATATACTTATATACAGCTTCAATTTAGGATAAAATTATTCGGAAGGACATTCTGAAAGGAGGAAAATTTATTCTATCCAAAACCATCCACTCAATTTTCTGAAAATAAATTTTTCGCGACTCCGCGTGCGAATTTCTGCATTTTCGCGGTTTTATTTCGCGCGGATGCGCTAGCCCGCAAAATGAATTTTTTTCTCAAAAACTATCGCATTATTCGAAAAAATGCATATGACACTTTTTGTTCGCTTTGATCTCAGCTTTCAAGTGCAATTTTTTAATTGAAAAAAAAATTTCGTTTTCGAGTTATTATTAAAAAACCGTTTCTCAAAACATTTTTTGAATTCTTCAAAATCTTGCGCCCACTGGCTAGATGTAAACTTTTTTTATTTTATTATTTACCTTTTAAACTTCACATTTACGAAGAGTTTGGCCCGTTAGGAATTATTTCCCAGTAAATATCTCTAATGACTGGGCTATATGTGTATTAACGTCTATCTGACATGAAAGTTTAAACGTCCATCTGAGATAGATTATTGTTTTTGTTTTTACAATCTTGCCTATTTTTGTTATGAACGTATTAGAAAAGAGGATAAGATAAGATAAGACCAAATTATTCCTAAGAGATGGTTATTAAAAGACGCAGATTGGAACAGATACAAATCACTTTACACTTCACCACAGTTAACAGGTGACATAGACACGGATGTCCACCAAGTAACTGATAGTATCATAAAAACTGCTCAAGCTTGTTTCCAACAAACGAAGGGTATTATTAGTTCATACTCAGTTCCTTGGTGGAATAAGAATATAGAAGAACAAGTTAGAGAAAAGAAATACTTATTAAATAATTTCAAAAAACGTCCTACACAAGAAAACTTAATATTGTTTAAAAAGGCTCGAGCAAAAACTAGACACTTACGTTATAACAAAAAAAAGTGTTGGGAAGACTACGTCAGAAATCTCACATTTGACAGTCCAGTCAACGATGTGTGGAATAGGATAAAAAACATATCAGGAAAAAGCAGCTACTCGATCCCGAAAATAGAGATTGATGGTAGGTTGACTACAAGCGAACCAGAAGTGGCTGAGACATTTGCCAAATACTACGGAAATGCAAGTTCAAACAGCAACTACGGTGAGGAATTTTTACAGACAAAATTATCAGCGGAAACTCTACTTGATTTTGTACACTCGGAATGTATGGATTATAACAATCCGTTAACTCTCAAAGAGCTTAACGCTGCACTTAAGCTATCAAGAAAATCGGCTCCTGGGAAAGACAATATTGTTTATGACTTTATAAGAAATCTTCCAGTAACAGGAAAAATTAAAATTTTATCATTATTTAATAGTGTTTGGGAACAAAGCCTTTTTCCGAATTCTTGGAAAGAGGCAATTATAATTCCTATTTTAAAGCCGGGTAAAACCCGTAAAAACATAAGCAACTACCGTCCTATATCCCTTACCTCATGTTTAAGCAAACTAATGGAAAGGATTGTTAACAACAGGCTAGCGTGGTTCCTCGAAACACACAATTTAATAGTAGACTACCAAACAGGATTCAGAAAACGACGCTCTGCATTCGATCACCTAGTTCGGTTAGAAAATGCTATTCAGAATGCCTTCATTGACAGACAACATGTTGTAGGAGTATTCTTTGACCTACAAAAAGCCTTTGACACAACATGGCAACACAATATTCTACAACAATTGTACAATTGGGGGTTAAGGGGAAATTTACCCAAGTTCATTTCGTCATTTTTAAAAGATAGGTCATTTGTTGTTAGGATAGGGAATTATATATCGAAGAGGCATACGCTTCAAAATGGTGTACCCCAAGGATCAACAATAAGCGGCACTCTATTTATCATCGCAATGAATAACATAGCACAAAATGTAAGTGATTCAATCGAGAAATGTTTATATGTTGACGATCTAGCTATTTACTTTGCCGGAAAAACTATTGCCTCTATAGAAACTCAGCTTCAACGTGCAATTAATCAAATTAACAACAATGCAAAATCCATTGGGTATCGTTTTGCACCCGAAAAAACTGTTTGCGTTCACTTTTGCAGACTCCGTACCCCCCACAGAGGGCCGAAACTTTTCCTGGACAAAAGTCGAATTAAATGTGTAAATTCGGTCAAATTTCTTGGTATGCATTTTGACAGCTCTCTATCCTTCAGAATACAAATAAGTGAAACCACAACAAAAACAAAAACAGCACTAAACATCATAAAATGCTTATCAAACGTTAACTGGGGCTCTAATCGTGAGACACTTACTAAACTGTATAAATCCATAGTCCTGTCCAAAATAGACTACGGGTGTTGTATTTACGGAGCAGCAAGGCCATCCCGTTTGAAGGTTCTAGATTCCATACATTGTAATGCAATAAAATACATAACGGGAGCATATAGAACAAGTCCCTTTGCAAGCTTACTCTGTGAATCGGGAATAATGCCATTAATATATCGTAGACAGAAACTTACATTAAATTATGCAACAAATGTAATATCAAACGTCAATCACATAAACTACAAATTGTTCAGTAGTAGACACCCTATCCAAAAATTCGAGAAAAAGCCAACGGCAACTAGGCCAATGTGCGTACGCGCAATAGAGTATAGAAATTTACTTCAAATTGCCGACTATACAATAGCAGTCCAAGAGTTTTCTAAGCTTCCACCATGGAATAGTTGCGAAATCTTAACACGTCTCGAATTATCAGGATTTTGCAAAAACGTAACCAACCCACAAATAATAATGGATAAATTTAATCAGATAGTAGAAGAATATTCTAACCCACTGTTAATCTTCACTGATGGATCAAAAAACTCACTAGGCACAGGATAGGCATACTACGTGGAAGAAAAACCATACAAATGGAGAATATCAGATGTAAATAGCGCCTACTCAGCGGAATTACATGCTATAAGAAGAGCACTAGCACACTGTTCGTCAGTTACAGAAAGAAACTGTATAATATGTACGGACTCAATATCAGCACTATTAGAAATAGAAAATCAAAATACAGTTAACCTCATCATGCAAAGAATTCACAAAATAATTAATTGCATCTCAACATTAAGAAATAATAAATTTATCTTCGTATGGGTTCCGAGTCATTCCAACATCAACGGTAAATTGATGGCAGACAAAGCAGCAAAAGATGCTACCATTTCAGACGAATTTTCGAATGAACTAGTAACTCCTGATGATGCCAAACGGTACATATTGAATCAAACAATCAACACTTGGCAAATGAGTTGGAAAAAGGGAAAAAGCAAATTACTAACGTTCAAAGAACACGTACGCCCCTGGAATCTACCAAACCAGCTTACCAGAAGAGAAGGAGTAACTATAACACGATTACGTATTGGTCATACCAACCTTAGGCAATCCTACTTATTAACAGGAAACCAAGCACCGATATGTAATGAATGCAATGATGACATGACTGCAAAAAACTAAAACCTATCATGATAAACACAAGAAGCGAATTCGATGTAGTCCAACTATTAAAATCGAACAAATACGACGACTTAAAGATAGTAATAGATTATCTAAAAAGGATTGGAGTCTATAGTAAGATTTAAATGAGATGAATTAGGCTAATGACCTTAGATGTCGATGCCATTAAATTAAAAAAAAAAAAAAAAAAATTATCCTAAAAATGCTTATTAAAATCATTTCATTTTATTTCCAATATGTGGGTTGTAAGATCGTATATTATTCTACATCAGATATTTTTAAATATTGTAATATATAAACAGCATCGGTTCAGACAACTATCCACGAAGTAGGGTATGGAGAAATAGTTAGTACTGCAAACACTAATTTAAACAACTATAATTTAATCGAATAATGAACTGTTTGAATACACGACAATTTTAATAATTCATTATAAAGCAAAGTAAATTATATGCATTTAATCACACAAATCATAACTTTCTGGTATGCGGTCGTTTAAAAGTTCTCTCAACTTTTCAAGTGGACAGAAATGATCACATCCAGGAATGGTGATTTTCACAGGTGGTTCTCCAGTATGCTTTTCATAATATATCTGCAAGACGTACAATGACTAATTCCTGAAAGGTTTAAACTTTAGCTTACTTTGTATCCATATACTTCATTTATTTTGTGAAGTTCCACCATAACACAACTACCATATGTTGGTACATCATCATCAAATGCTTTAAATACTATTAAAAGGCCGGCAACAGTGTATTCATGTGCAGCGAACAACATGATTTTTCGACCAATGGGATTTAGCGTACCTTCGATTTTCTGTTTAGAGGCATCCAGCATTGTTTTTAAAAGAAATCCTGTTTTTATAAGAGTATGGCTATTACTCATCTATATAATAAGGATGAATAATTTGAGCATACCTTGACCCAATTTTGACATTTCTGGAGGATCATTCCACAAATGATATAGATCGATAGCGACGCTTTCTAAAATATCTGGGTATACAGGTTTCACCCATCCGGGTAATTTATAGCCATTTTCCTCCTAAGGAACAAGTTTATTAAAATAATTAAGTACATCATATATGTATTGGTTACCTCTACCACAAGTCCGAAATACAACATATATATGTCCATTAAATGTTTTATATCTAGTCCTGTATGTTCTTCTATATACTTATACCATTTTTTATGCCTACTATTTAATAAATTTCCCTCCGGAGTCATCATAAATTTATTCAAAGCATCTAACCGCCTTGGACATGAATATGGAATGTCACCAATTAGCTGTGAAACAATATGAATACTGAATATGGTTTGTACTTAGGAAAAGATTACCGTGTTTTTCGCATCTAAGATATTGTAAGGAATCGGTTGCCACATTAAATTTTTGTTCCAAATTAGTTCTTTCTCCGGTGGAAATAATCCCGCCAAGACTAGTTGAAGAGACATTTTAGTTCTGTTAACATTAGTTGCTGCGGGTTCGATAACTTCAGGTGTATACATTCCCAAGAAATCGCCGTATCTTGCATGTAGTTTTTCTCCAAGATTAAATTCTCTCATTTTTCCTCTCTATTAGTTCTACAGTTTAGGAAAGTGATCTTATGAGCAAAACGTACTTACATTATTTAATTGAGACCAACCATACGGATAGTATGTTACATTTTTATATGGATCCTTGGGGTAAGTACTGCCATAATCGTTGACTCTGTAACCGTGTCTAAATACCTAATACATAATAAAGGAATTAATATCAAATATTAAAAATGTATTTAGATAAATTACCGCAAACACCATTTGGAGGGTGCTTTCGTCGACAACCGCATTTACTGAAAGCAATTGAGGAACAAGACATATTAACAATGTCAAAATCATTTTTAATGAGCTGTTAATCAAATGTTTAACGTTTATATAGATGCAGGGAAGGAAGCATTAACGTTGCGGTAAGCGACCACTTTAAAGTAACTTCATTATACGTATAATGTGATAAGGTTGTAAATCAACATCGATTTACATAACCAGGATATCGTATAGTCGAACTAGATGTGACAAAATTTTACAGTTTTATTGACCCTTTTCTTGGATTATATTAATTCATACTTAATTTTCTGTTACACACAACTTACAAAATGTGGGTAAATTAAGCCTAAAGTTCTTATTATAGCTTACCCAATAGAGGTATAATACTTAAAGATTAACTTAGAAATATGTTTTGCGGGTGAGTTTTTTTTCACTTTAAGCGTTGGCATCTCGGAAACTATAAGAGATAGAGATTCGGTTAAATGGGGAAAAAGTTACTGTTTTATGAATCTAAATTAATGACACTTTCAGTTGTTGGAAAAAGTTCATGGCTTACTAGATATTTTAAAAAAACAAAAATTTTGCATTTTATTTAATTCTAAATAACTCCGTTATTATCGATTTGAGAAAAAAAAAATGTAGAGGAAACAATGGTAGTGTTTTTTATGCTTTACCTCTTGTTATTCCAAAGTTGTGGTAAACAATTTTGTTTTTTAAATGGAAGGTATAATAGATTTTTCCTTTCTAAGATGTGCATTTTTTTAAGCTTTGTAAAGATATCAGACATGGTGTATTTATTTTTAAAAATAACAAAGTTGTAACGATTTTATTATTAATTTACAGTTGCCCATAGACAAAATGAATTAATTATTACGGTTTTTGGCAGTTTTACACCCTTGCCGTAATAAATACAGTTTTTTTTCATTCCAAACTTTGATGAGCGAAGTTTAGTGATTTTCTTTTAAATGTTGTAGAATCATTATTATTAGGAATACAACAAAATGACACGAATAAAAATTTTAGACATTTTAATGCGTGAAATGTTGTACATACTAATTTCCTGCTAGCTTGAGTTAGAACAAAATTTGATTTTTTTAAGTAGCTGTAACAATTGGCTTTGACTTTTTTAAAAAGAACAAGTTTTTCTCTTTATAATGATACAGGTCTTTTGTATCACAGAGAGTAGCAAAAACAGAATGCACCATGGAAAAACATTTTTATCCGGTTACATTAATTACTCAGTTTATTATAACATTTCACTTAAAAATTAGGGCCTCAAATAGAACAAGAACGCAAAGAAACTAGGAATTATTATGTTTAAATTTCGTCTTTGAAGTAATTGCATGTAAAGAATTAAGCTATCTCAGCAAATGTTCAAAATGCCCACCGTCATTATTTACACATAAGCGGCAACTGCCAGAAACCATAATAATTGATTTATTTCTTCCATGGCCAACGGTAAATCAATAATACAATCGTTATAACTTTGTTATTTTTAAAAATAAATACATCATGTCTGATAACTTTACAACGCTTAAAAAAATGCACATCTGATAAAGGCACAGCCTAGTATACCTTCCATTTAAAAAAACAAAGGTTTATATCATAACTTTGGAATAACACGAGATAGAACAAAAGTAGCAACGCCAGGTATGTAAAGCATTAAAAACACTAACATTTTTTCCTCCACACTTTTTATCTCAAATCCATAATAACTATCTCTAGCAAAGTACAGATCGTAGGTTCAAATCCTACTCAAGGTAAACTTTTCATTTATGTGAAAAATATGGAACAGTGGAACTGTGGCAGGATCTGTAACAAACAAAATACACTCACGTACCACTCAAAATTAAAAAACACCATACGCGTTTCCATAGCTACGCTATCATCATCAGCGGTCGACCGCTATCGAACCGCGTTCGGCGTTTTTTAATTTTGTGTGGTACGTGGGAGTATTTTGTTTGTTTTATTTATGTATTTAATAAAATTAATAATAATTTTGAATTATATATTTACCTTTGAACTTATTCGTTCATAATAAAAGTTATAATAAAAAAAATACGATAATAACAGGGTTATTTGGAATTAAATAAAATGCAAAATTTTAGTTTTTTTGAAATATCTAGTAAGTCATGAACTATTTCCAACAACTGAAGGTGTCGTATATATATATATATATATATATATATATATATATATATAAATATATATGTATATATATATATATATATATATATATATATGTTATACACTTTAAATACTTTTATCAGTAAGACATTCCATATTTTTCTTGTTTAATGGGAAATTATAAGACTATTGACGCATATGGTTTATTTATTCCAAAAATAATTGTAGTGAATAAATATGGAAGTAAAACCAGAATATTTCTACTGACATAGCACCTTTTTAGTGCTGGATGCGTTAGCAGAGAGCTATAGAGAAGGTGGGTTGCTTAACAAAGGGTGCCCATCACTAGCTACGCCAATTTCAACTTCTTTACTAAAATTAATCAAGTTTAGTTGCATCCTCAGTGAACGATAGTGATTTTCCTTGGTGCAGAAACATTAGCGCAGATATCTTGTAACGTGCAGAATGCGATATCTGATCGACCTTATATTTTATTGAATTACTGTTATAAAGATTATTGGATTGAAAATTTAGGATTGTTATTTAATGTTTTACTTTTTACGCTTTAAATAAAACATTACAGTATTTTTCTAAAAATAAGTTTAAACAAACATTACAAATTTTCTAGCAAAACTACGTCGGATTTATAATTTAAGCTTAGTATTGTTTGCACTTTGTTTTAGAAAACGTTCAAATTTTTCTTTAACATACACATTTAAAATTTAACAAACTTTTTATCTTTTGTATTTTAAATGATACAATCTAAACGTTTCGATAACACTTACAGTTATCTTTGTCAGTAGTAATATCTATTAAAGTTGTTAGAGATGTTGAAAACAATTTTGTCAAAGTTGAAGAATTAAAACATAAACATCAGCCTGCTACTAATATAACAGTTTGAGAAACGTATAAAGCTAACTATAGAATTCAATTTTGGTAAAGAATTACTAGATCATTAAAGATTACAAATCAGAACATCCTCTAACGGCGAAGGCTAACAATGAAAAATGTCAGTCAAAAATCACATTTAACAAAATGTAATAAAGTTATGATGTTAGTGTAAAGTTGTGAAAAACTTCAATTTGAAGATGATAGAAAACAGATAAAATAAAATAATCCAGTTAAATCTAAGAAAGAGATACCTTTGTCAATAATTGCAATTGTTATTAACAATGAAAAGCATAATTCAGAACGTTTTTATAATTTTTTAATTTTAATCTTAATTTCAACTAATAAATTATAGTGCTGTGGTAATTTAACATATAATTGGTAAAGCATTTGCTTCAAGGTCTAGCAAAAACACAGCAAAAAAACCTAGACTCACCAAAAGCCAAAATTAAAATCAAAATCAAGACGTATCATTATGCCTTTCTTTTAAATATAAGATGCCAAAACCTATTTAAACGGAGACTTTCTTGTTGTCTATTCAAATAATTAGGGTGTTTATATATCTCAATAGCTTCAAGTTACAAACGAAAATAATAATGAGTTTGTCTTGACAGTATTTCCATATTGTTAAATTGGATGTCATGATTTAAACTATTTAAGGCATGCTCCGCCACCGCAGATCTCTCCAGTTGACCTAATCTACAAAATCTCATATGTTCTTTACGTCTTGTATCAAAGCTAGGTTTTGTGGTTCCAATGTATACTTTTCCACATGAACAAGATAACTTATACACTCCGGAAGGTGATGATGGATTTGAAACATCTTTAGGTGCTTAAATGTTCTTTAATTTTTCTTGTAGGTTTAAAAGCAGTCCTAATGCAATGTTCAATTAGGATTTTTTAAATTGTATCTGTAACATTAGCAATAAAAGGAAGAAAAGCAGTACCAACATTAAAAACTGGTTTTTATATAAGGTTACATTTAGAAGGTGTAATAGCATTATTAATATCTGTAAGTGAATATCCATTATCTTGCAAGGATTTTGTTAAGTATTTATATTCATCCCTAAAAAATTCAGGGTCACAAATTCGTTTTACTCGATCTACTAAAGATTTAATTACGCCAATTTTTTGACGTGTATGGTGGTTGGATAATTTATGAAGGTATCTGCTGGTATGTGTCGGCTTTCTGTAAACCTTAAAAGGTATTGAGTTATTATTTTTAGATATTAATATGTCAAGAAATGGTAAACTTCCATTAGTTTCTTTTTCCATGGTAAACTGAATACTAGGATGTGTACCATTTATAGCATACCAAAAACTTATGCAATGCCTCTTCTTCATGTTTCCAAATAAAAAATGTGTCATCTACATATCCATACCAAACTGTAGGTTTCTTTAATTTGTATTTTGTAACGCTAATGTATCAAATTTTTCCATGTAAAAGTTAGCTATAACAAGACAAAGGGGATTACCCATTGCTACACCATCAATCTATTCATAAAATTAACTATTCCACTGATAATAAGTTGTAGTAAGATAGTGCAGAAAAAGAATATCCTTTGGAAAAAGATGATCAATGTATTCAATAGTTTATTTTAGAGGCACTTTTGTAAAAAGTGAAACAGCATCGAAACTGACCATTATATCGCCGTCTTCAATTTTGAAACTATACATTTTTTCAACAAAGTCGGCAGAATTCTTTAATGCAATGGGGTGTTTTACCTATATGAGGGTGTAATAAAAATGCAAGGTGTTTTGGAAGACTATGTAGGAAAACCAATTGCACTAACAATAGGCCTTAAAGGAATGTTAGGTTTATGGATTTTTGGTAAACCATATAGTTTTGGTGAAATAGCTTTATAGCTAGCTTATTTTTTATTTCTTCAGGAATAGATAATAATTTAAACAGTACTTTAGTTTTTAAAAGCAATTTTTTTGTTGGATCTTTAGGTATTTCTTGATAAGCCTCTGGTTCCAACAATTATTCTATTTTAACGTTATAATCGTTCATATTTAATTTAACAGTTGCATTACCATTATCTGATTTTAATATTATTATATTTTGATTGAGTTTAAAATCAAGTAAAGCACGTCAATGACGAAAGTATAATTTGCTCTTTGGAAATTTTGTTTTAAGTAATATGTTAACGGTAATATCTAACTTCATTAGCAGCATGAAAAGATTATGATTTAATGGAGTTTCCGATATTGGAAATTAGATCTTCAAAAGGTATTCCTCTTGGTGTTTTTGCAAAATTTCCTCCTTTAGAAAGCGCTTCAATAGCGTAATCTGAAACAACATTATCAGAATAGTTTATAACTGTTTCTTATAATCAATAGATGGTCAATTATTTTGTTGTTTATGTAATATATTAATTTTTCTTTTGCCGTTGACATGAAGAATCAAAATTTATTTCCATAGATTTAAACGTTATAGAATAGTAAATAGATTTTAATAGGTTTTGGCATCTTATAATTAAAAAAATGGCATAATGATACGTCTTGATTTTTTTCAGTTTTGACTTTTGGTATGTCTAGTTTTTTTCCCGTGTTTTTCCTAGACCATGAAGCAAATGCTTTACCAATTATATGTTAAATTACCATAGCCCTATAATTAAAAAGTTACAAAAAACGTTCTACATTATGCTTTTCATTGTTAATAGCACTTGCAATTATTGACAAAAATATCACTTTGTTAGATTAGGTGGATTATTTTATTTGATGTCATGTTTACATTTGTGAATGCTCCTATCATTTTCAAATTGCAGTTATTCACAACTTTACACTTACATCATAACTTGGTTAAATTTTGTTAAATGTGATTTTTTGGTTGACACTTTTCATCGTTAGCCTTCGCCGTTAGAGGGTGTTCTGATTTGTCATCTTTAAAACAGTTTAATAATATTTAATTTTTAATCATCTAGTTTATTATTAAAATTTAATTCTATAGTTGGGTTTATACGTTTCTCAAACTGTTATATTAATAGCAGGCTGATGTTTATGTTTTAATTTTTCAACTTTGACAAAATTGTTTCAAACAGTTTTCCTAGATATTACTACTGACGAAGATAACTGTGTTATAGAAACGCTTAGATTGTATAATTTAAAATACACCATTAAAAACCCAAAAAAGATAACTATTTTATTATATGTGATAATGATGAATGTTTACATTTTCGTATTTTTCCCTTTTGAATTAAGAAAAAATAATTTTGAAGATTCACTATATTTCTTCAATTCAATTTGCGTGTTTTCGAGTTCATAATTATTACTTAAATGGCATAAACTGTTCCTACATTGTTCATGAGGTAATCTGCTGCAGACCCAACCCAAAACGTTTACTTCAGCATTTTTTTTTGCTAAAATTAAATTTCTATCATAATGATTTTCAAAATTCGAATTAAACTTCACTTTTGACAAAGCAATATCAGACTTTCCTAAATCAAAAGTTTATTTCATCATTTCTTGTTTATGTAATGTAAACTTGGAAGTATCGATTTTGCAGAGGAATTTAACACAATCCGGCGTGGCATTATTGCCCCCTTTGCTTCTGACCACCGAAAACAAATACTCCGTAGAGCTTTGGGTTAGTCTAGACGTGAATAACATTTAAGTCTATTTTGTAAATCATCCCACAAGGAAACTAATGCATTGATATGAGCAGCGTCGGCTGGCACGCTGTTGAGTGCCACATTACATAAAATTCCAACTTTCACTGAATGGATAAAGACATGAGAAGCCAAACACACTCGCATCGGAGAAAAAGGTGGCAAAGTGACACATTTTTTGGTTAATTCTGGAGCTATGTGAGCAATTTGTTCAGAATCAATATCATAAAAAATTTTAACATGCTTCCAAAAATATAACTGATCGTTACACCGAATGTCATAATTATTAAGATTATTTCTTAAACATTTAAGAAGATGACAAAGGAAGTAAACTTTAGTGTTATTATTTACAATGAAAGGTTAATAAGCGATAACTGATTATAGTGAGTCGACTACAGTGGTAATTTGCACTTTTATCTCAATTAGGTACTAGTACTTAAAGTTGTCTTGACAAGCGTGTGACATTCTTATAGTATTTTCTTAATATAGTTTTAGTCTTCACTTTCTAGTTCCTTCAGATTTTTTTTATTAGGTTTGAGTCTTTTAGGAAGTTTCTCAACCTATTTATGTTGCTGGGCTCGTTGTTTAAACATGTTTCTACAGTATTGCTTAACTTGTTCTTGATTCTTAATTCGGCATATGTGTGCCAGTCAGTCAGTACGTGAGTGACATTCAACGTTTTTTCACAATGTGTGCAAATTGGCTTCGGTTCTGCTGAGAGTAAATGCTTAGAAGTAATATTTGTATGTCCTATTCGTAGTCTGGTGATGGCCACTTGCAGCCTTCGGTTGATGGAACTCGAAAGGATCCATTTAGATGGTTGTTTTTTAATCTTCGAAAGTTGTGAATTGTTTTGTACCCAGTTTTGGAAAGCGTCTTTTTCGATACATTCCTTTAGAAATACTTTTACGTCGTTTGGACGTACTAGCCTACAATCAATGGTGTTACTTTTTGCTGCTTGGCTGGCGGCGATATCTGCTCGTTCCCAACTATTCCACAGTGTGATGGACACCAGGTGAAACATATTTTTTTGTTAGTCTTGCTTAGCCATACCACACTGGCTAAAATTTTCTGTACAAGAGGGTCGCGTGAGAAGGGGTCGGATGCAGCTTGTAACGAACTAAGGAAATCGGTGCAGATCAAGAATTTAGATTTATTGGACATATCGCAATAGACTAATGCTTGCAAAATAGCATATAGTTCTGCGGTGTACACACTGGCGTAACTAGGCAGCGACCAACTGTGTGTAGTATATGAGTCGTAGATGGCACATCCCACTCCGAGGCCACTTTTAGAGCCGTCTGTATAGATGGTGGTATAATTGTAACGCTCAGACAAAAGGTTATTGAAATTTGTTTTTATTAACTCAGTACAAGTTTGGTCTTTGTTAGTTAGGGAGTGATCTATGTGAATACTGAGGGGATAAATAGACTATGGTGGGGTTTCACATACACCAAGGTGGTATGTTTCAAGTGGAAATTGTTTCAAAAATTTGCTTGTTATTCCGGCAGTTCTATTTCCAGTAGGACGCATTATAGATGGCCTATTTTCTTAGAGTTGGTGGTCTTCCGCGTTGAATAACAGAGCAAATAAGGGATGGGAATGCTGAGCGTTGACTCTATTGGCGTAGTTGCACACTACCCTGTTTAGTATGTGTTGAATTGGGGTGGCGTTACACTCAAAACATACGTCTTCTAATCGAGAAGTACGGAATGCACCGTTACACAGTCTTAGCCCTGTACAATGCATTTGATTCAATTTGTTAATGTGAGTCCTCCTTGCACTCGAGAGAACTTCTCCACCATACGTAATTTTGGACAACATTATTGATTTATACAACTGTATAAGGGTTTCCTTATTTGACCCCCAAGATGTGTGCGATAAACATCTTAAAATATTCATTGCCCGCTTTACTTGGTCAGACACGGCATGTATATGTTTCTTCCAGTGTACCTTGCTATCGAATAAGATGTCTAGAAATCTAGCTTCATTTTTGACCTCAACGGTGTAGCTGTCGATGGTAAGTCGGGGATGATCATGCTTTGTTCTTAAGCGGCAGAAATGGACAAAGTGCGACTTTATAGGGGAGAACTAAAATCCCATTTTTTTAGCTGAAACGTCTAATTTGTCTACCTCTTATTGAATTTTTTTGCGTATGTTTGTCGATATAGTGCCAGATACGTATATTACCAAATCGTCTACGTACATCGCTTTACCAATATCTGGACTGAGGCATTTAACTACCCGGTTCATGGCGATAACAAAGAGAACGCCACTTAGGGTTGATCCTTGTGGAATTCCGTTTTCTTGGATATGAGTTTTACCCGAACTTGAAATTTTCGGTCTTTTAGAAAATTTTTAATGAATCAATCAATCAAAGGCTTTTTCTATATCAAAGAACACCGCAAAAACATGTTCTCTTAACGCAAAACTATTGAGGATGGCTGATTCTAACTGCACTAGACAGTCCGTTGTTGATCTAAACTGCCTCAGCCCCATTTGGAAATTTGCTAACAGGTTGTGGCGCTCTAACTGCCATGTAAGGCATGTACTAACCATGTTTTCGAGAAGCTTGCACAGACAAGAGATTAGCCATAAAGGTCTATAATTATCCATAATTTGTGGATCTTTATTGCTTGTGAGACACGGGATAATTATTGATTTCTACCACTCTTTGGGAAATGTACCATATTCCCATATTTTATTGTAAAGGAGTAAAATTTTAGATTTTTTGCCTTTTGGAAGTTGTTTAATGGACTCATAATGAATTGAGTCAGCGCCAGGAGCTGAACTTTTGACTTTGCCAGCTCAAAATCAAACTCTGTTGATGTAAAAGGCATATTATGGGGGAGTTGGTCCTCAGGTTGGATTACTGTTGGGTCGACTTTAGTATCTAATGGTTCAGAAATTTGGAAGTTTGCTTCGTAGTAGGTTGCAAAGTTTTCGGCCATACCTTTTACGTTATTTACTATGACATTAAAAATTATTATTAATTTTATTAAATACATAAATAAAAAGTTTACCTCGAGTAGGATTTGAACCTAACGACCTGTACTTTGCTAGAGTACCGCGCTAACCAACTGCGCGATCAAGGTTCAAGCCCCAATTGATGTAAATTTTGTCTTTATGTATATATTTATATTTTAATTACATATTTACCTTTGAACTTATTCGTTCATAACAAAAACTTATAATAATTTACTATGACATTGTTTGTCATTATACTATTTATTGTATTTGTTCGTGATGTGGAAGCGATTGCCTTAATTTTTCTCCAAATTTCGCCATTTGATGTACCTCTGGATAGACTGGATACGTAATTTTTTCATGAGTTTTATTTAGCTATCACAATAACCCTTCGAGCTATGGCCCTTTGCCTTTTAAAGTTAATTGCGTTAGTGACAGTTGGGTTTTTCAAATTCGTTTAGGGCCCGTTTACGATTACGAATAACACCTTTTATTTCTTTGTTCCACCATGGGACACAGTTTTTATATAGCTTGCTATTAGATTGTGGAATACTAGCTTCACATGCGCTTACGATTTTAGAGCAAATGTCACTAACTTCATTATCGATGTTTTCTAATTCTACGTTAAAAGGGACAACACTTTCATTGAATTTGTCCCAGTTTGCCTTTTAATCATCCATCTTTTTTGGAGTGAGTTAACTGGATTCAAGTTTGGCATTGATATTTTTATGGGAGCATGGTCTGCCAAAATTTCTTGAAGTAGGACTTGCCATTCAAATCTTAATGCTAAACGGGGAGAGCACAACGAAAGGTCAAGTGCCGAGAAGGAGTTACTTCTAGCGTTAAAATAAGTGCTTTCGTCAGTATTCAATAACGTTAGGTTACCTTCACCAAAGATTTCCTACAAGAGTCTGCCCCTTGAATCTAAAGATCTAGATCCCCAAATCGGGTTGTGCGAGTTAAAATCCCCCACTAAGAGAAATGGAGGGTGTAATTGGTTGATTAGATCAAGGATTTAGGCTTTATCCCACGTAGCGTTTGGTAGGTAAATGTTACACAGAGAAAACCGAATTGGAGAGTTGATAATAGTAGTATAGCTAGGCCGATCCTAAGCCACTTTTCTACTATACTTTTTCTACGAGTGTTTCTGCTCAAGGTCATCACATTGCCTACGTACACGGTTTATCAAGGTCATCATCTTCAAGGCCACCTCGGTCATGTAGCCCTGCCCCTTCAAGGTCACCTCAGGCTACGTGGTTTGTACTCATGCCAAGGCCACGTGGTAGGTAACCCCGTCTCTTCAAGGTCATGCTTGCACGAGTCCTTCAAGGTCACTAGAAAAGTTACTAGATTGTTGATTGTCCTGAAGGTCATTGCCCTCAAGCAAGTCTATGCATGTTTCAAGGCCACGCCCTATTCTGAGAAACAAAGGGGGGCTCATTGTTTAAAGTCTATGATTTCAAGGCCACATGAGAGAACAAAGACGATCTATTGTTTTGGCTGAGTCTTCTAGGAAATCAAGAACAAAGACGATGCATTGTTCAAAGTGTATGCTTTCAAGGCCACATGAAAGAACAAAGACTATCTATTGTTCCGTTAAAAATAGATTGTTATCTCAATTCTAGGAAATCAATAACAAAGGCGATGCATTGTCGACGGTTCAAAGTCTATGCTTATAATTTTCAAAGGTTACATGAGAAATGAACAAAGACGATTCATTGTTCTGGTTGATTTATAAAAATAGATTGTTATCTAAATACGTCTCTTTCAAGAACAAAGGCAATCCATTGTCAACGATTAGAGTTTATGTTTACAAGGTCACACCTCTGAGAAATGAACAAAGACGATCCATTGTTCCGTTATTTTAAAAATAAATTGTTATCTCAATTCTAGGAAATCAAGAATAAAGGCGATCCATTGTCAACGCTTCAAAGTCTATGCTTACAATTTTCAAGCTAAAAGAACAAAAGCGATTCATTCTTCTGGTCGAGTTATAAAAATAAATTGTTATCTCAATTCTGAGAAATCATGAACAAAGACGATGTATTGTTCAAAGTCTATGCTTATAATTTTCAAGGTAAATGAATAAAGACGATTCATTGTTCTGGTTGATTTATAAAAATAGAGTGTTATCTAAATACATCTCTTTCAAGAACAAAGGCAATCCATTGTCAACGATTTAAAGTTTATGCTTATAAGGTCACACCTCTGATAACAAAGACGATCCATTGTTCAGTTAGAAATAGATTGTTATCTCAATTCTAGGAAATCAAGAGCCCTGAGGTGCATGTTTCAAAGCTACGCCCCCTCAAGTGCTCTAAACAGGTGGCCGTTCCCCTAAACAGGTAGCCATTTCCTATAAACAGGTAGCCGTTTCCTAAAAACAGGTAGCCGTTTCCTAAAACAGGGGGTCCGTTTCCCAAAACAGATAGCTGTTTCGCAACCGTTTCCCCCTTACGAGAAGGCGATCTATTGTTCAGGTCGAGTTAATACATCTCAATTCTAGGAAATCAAGAACAAAGACGATGCATTGTCAACGGTTCAAAGTCTATGCTTATAATTTTCAAAGGTTACATGAGAAATGAACAAAGACGATTCATTGTTCTGGTCGATTTATAAAAGTAGATTGTTATCTCAATTCTAGGAAATCAAGAACAAAGACGATGCATTGTCGACGCTTCAAAGTCTATGATTACAATTTCCAAGGCCACATGAACAAAGACGATCCATTGTTTAGGTTGAAATAGATTCCACATCTCAATTTGGGAAATCAAGAACAAAGACGATGCATTGTTCAAGCCGACGGTTCAAAGTCTATGCTTACAATTTTCAAGGTCACACCTGTGAATAATGAACAAAGACGATCCATTGTTCTGGTTGATTTATAAAAATAGATTCTAAATACATCTCTTTCAAGAACAAAGGTGATC
The DNA here is from genome assembly GCA_036346205.1 of Vesta saturnalis. Classification (NCBI taxonomy): domain Eukaryota; kingdom Metazoa; phylum Arthropoda; class Insecta; order Coleoptera; family Lampyridae; genus Vesta; species Vesta saturnalis. The sequence continues at coordinate 713,326 of JARFJB010002147.1, read as the reverse complement.
CATTGTTAACGGTTCAAAGTCTATGCTTACAATTTTCAAGGTAAAAGAACAAAAGCGATTCATTCTTCTGGTCGAGTTATAAAAATAGATTGCTATCTCAATTCTAGGAAATCAAGAACAAAGGCGATGCATTGTTCAAAGTCTATGCTTATATTTTCAAGGTAAATGAACAAAGACGATTCATTGTTCTGGTTGATTTATAAAAATAGATTGTTATCTAAATACATCTCTTTCAAGAACAAAGGCAATCCATTGTCAACGCTTCAAAGTCTATGTTTACAAGGCCACATGAGAGACCATTAATTGTTTTGTAGGTTATCGTACACATCAGCTGTATCCTCAAAGTGATTGCCCTCGGTCTCAAGCAAGTCTATACATGTTTCATGGCCACGCCCCCAAAACAGGTAGACGTTTCCTAAAACAGGTAGCCGTTTCCTAAAAACAGGTAGCCGTTTCCTGTAAACAGGTAGCCGTTTCCTAAAACAGGGGTCCGTTTCCCAAAACTGATAGCTGTTTCGCAACCGTTTCCCCTTGTTCAGGTCGAAAATAGATTCCGCATCTCAATTCCAGGAAATCAAAAAAGGGGGCCCATGGTTCAAAGTCTATGCTTACAATTTTAAAGGTTAAAGAACAAAGACATTCCATTGTACAGGTTGAGTTATAAAAATAGATTGTTATCTCAATTCTAGGAAATCAATAACAAAGGCGATGCATTGTTCAAAGTTTATGCTTACAATTTTCAAGGCCACATGAAAGAATAACGACTATCTATTGTTCTAGTTGATTTATAAAAATAAATTGTTATCTAAATACATCTCTTTCAAGAATAAAGGTGAACCATTGTCAACGATTTAAAGTTTATGCTTATAAGGTCACACCTCTGATAACAAAGACGATTCATTGTTCAATTAGAAATAGATTGTTATCTCAATTCTAGGAAATCAATAACAAAGACGATGCATTGTCAACGCTTCAAAGTCTATGTTTACAAGGCCACATGAGAGAACAAAGACGATTCATTGTTTTGGTTGAGTCATAGCTTCTGAAATTCTAGGAAATCAAGAATAAAGGGGGCCCATTGTACAAAGTCTATGCTTACAATTTGCAAGGTAAAAGAACAAAGACGATTCATTGTTTTGGCTCTGTCGTAGCTTTTAAAATTCCGAGAACAAAGACGATGCATTGTTCAGGCTGATTAGGTCATCTAACAAGTAAAATATTTTTTATAAGACTACCACAATATACAGATTTAAGTATTATGGGATATAGTCACTTTTGTAATACCTCTGCTGGAGCATATCTATTTACTATTTGTTTTTCACATTCAATTTCCTTCAACTGATTCTCGTTTAATGCGGACCACACAATCTTTCCTAATAGGTTCATTATATTGTATACTAGCCATACATTCAGCTTCCCTTAAAAGTCTTCATATCAGGATCTACTTTGAGACATTGTTCGAGACTTATTACAATAAGCAATGTCACACCTCCCCAGAGCCCTCAAGTGGTCTAAACAGGTAGACGTTTCCTAAAACAGGGAGCCCGTTTCACAAAACAGGGGGTCCGTTTCCCAAAACAGAGGGTCCGTTTTCCAAAACAGAAGGCTGTTTCTCAACACAGGTAACCGTTTCCCACCAAGGTTACACGAGAGAACATAAGCGTTCTGATTCCTAAAAATAGATTGTTATCCTGCTACCACCCCACCTCAATTCTAGGAAATCAAGAACAAAGGGGGGTCCATTGTTCAAAGTCTATGCAAGTGATTCATTGTTCTGGTCGAGTTATAAAAATAGATTGTTATCTAAATACCCTTCGATTCTAAGAAATCAAGAACAAAGGCGATCCATTATTTTAGCCAACGCTTCAAAGTCTATGTTTATAATTTTCAAGGTCACATGAGAGAACAAAGACGATCCATTATTCCGTTATTCTAAAAAATATATTGTTCTCTAAATACATCTCAATTCTGGGAAATCAAGAAACGCTTCAAAGTCTATGCTTATAAGGCCACACCTCTGACAACAAAGGCGATTCATTGTTGAGTGATAGCTTCTGAAATCCTGAGAACACCGACGATGCATTGTTCAGACTGATTAGGTCATCTAACAAATAAAATATTTTTTTTTATAAAACTTATAATTTATTAACCACAATATTCAGCTATAGATACAGATAAAAGATCGATTTAAGTAAATATACATATTATGGCAAATTTGATGTACTTAACATTTTGTAATACCTTTGCTGGATCATATCTATTTTATTTATTATTTGTTTTTCACATTCAATTTCCTTCAACTGATTCTCGTTTAATGTGGTCCACGATACATCATCATCTTTCCTAATAGGTATTTTCATCGCTTCATTATAATGCTTACTAGCCATACATTCGGCTTTCCTTAAAGCCTTCATATCAGGATCTGTGATCCTTTTACTTTGAGACATTATCCGTGACTCATTACAAACCTACATCTCTTAAACTTATATGCAAAAACACAAATTAAAATCTTTTAATTATACAGTTACGTAAATTTCAAAGTTAATTCCGAGAATTCAAGGGCACACCTCTGAGAAAATAACAAAGACGATTCATTGTTCCGACCGAGTTATAAAATACACCTCAATTTTGAGAAATCAATTTTTAAAGAACAAAAGACGATTCATTGTTTAAGCCGACGCTTCAATGTCTATACTTACAAAATTTCAAGGTCACACTTCTTATAACAAAGGCGATCCATTGTTCTGGTCGAGTTATAATTTCTAAAATAGACAAGGTCACGCCATATTACAATTCAGAGAAATAATTTTCAAGGACCCAATCCTGTCCGATCCTGTCCATATTTTAACCCCGAATGCAACTGGTACATCTATATAGGGATGAATAATTTTACGGTAAACCTAAAGTGCTGTGAAGAGCAATTAGATATTAGTTAAAGTTATAGATGTATGACACTTGCATAGAAGGAAATGCCTCAATGTGCGGTTTAACTACACATGCGTTCTTGTGCATTTTAAATTCTGAAATTGTGTTTTGAAAATTGTGCATATGTTTTGCGGGGTCACGCTACAGAGACAATGATTGTAATAGTTGATGTACAGGGATTCAAAACGGCAAAACATGTATTTACACCCAAAGAGCTAGCAATATACAATGGAAATCAAGCTGCCCATTTTGTGTTCAAACCACCATTTCCTTGGCACCTCTTAGATGAAGAATTTCAACGACAAGCCATCTGGTTAATCACTAATCGTCACTGCATCAAATGGGGATCTGGATATACCTCTACACATCTCTTTCCACATATACTTCGTGAACTAATATCGGTAACAGATGATGTGTACGTTAAAGGGCGAGAAAAAGCCGATTACATTCGAAAACTGTTGAGACAGTCAGTTATAGAAATTGAAGAGCAACCATCTTTACCCAAAATGAAAACAACTTGTTTCTTTCATACACAAACCACCTGTAATTGTGCTTTAAACGAATGTACACTTTTTATATAATAACTATGTAAGACAATATCAGTAAAAGGTTCATAAAGTGTGTGTGCTTACAAGTAAAGGGGGGAAAAGTTTGTAATATTTACAATAAAATGCTATTATTTTAAGTGTATTATTTTATGTAAAAGCCCTCTGATGCAAACTATTTCTCAGGTTATAACCCAGCCTATCCATCTAGGTCAACAAGTCAACTTTTAACATTCCTTGTAGGTAAAATTCTGGGAAACAGCAAATAAGAGTTCCTATTACTGAATTCTAGCAATAGAATCAGTTCGTGGAAACAAGAGGGTTGTTGTCTATGCTGAATGTTTATCAAGGTTCCTGTATTGGGTAAACGTTATGCTTACAGTATCTGGTGGTTGGAAATTCTCAAGGTCTCCAAGAAATTTTCAAGACCATATGTCCTACAGGCCGATCTTACCCGACATCATCCGATCGAAATGTAGCCGAAACCTGCAGGACCAATTCTAAACGAGTCATGGAAATAAGAAGGGGGGTCTATGCTACAAGGTTATTGACTAAATTTTAATAAAAAAGCGTGGGCTCATATTATGGTCCGCCAGGATGTTCCCCCAAATACAGATAATCGTTTCCCAAAACAGGGGAGCCGTCACTCAACACAGGTTTCCCCTACAGAGCCATTAATCGTGGTGGAGGCTAAATTGAACTAGGTCAAAACATGGAATCTGGTCGTGAGGGGTTAGAAATCCCAATTCGTGGGAAGGTCCAAGTACAATTCTTAGAAATCTGAAAGTAGAACTAGTTTAATATCATAGACAAAGCTAATCACCTGCCTTGGGGGTTTATGGGCCAAGGTGGTAGTTTCATCCCCTTAAATCACCTACTTTTAGGGGTAAAGGGTAGCTTTTCCAATAGTTATAGGTACTGTGTTAACGAGGCTTATCATCTAGGGATGCTTTAGATAAATTCTGACCCCGAGAAAAATGGTGAATTCTGCGTCGTTTTTGAGAAGAAGAAGCTAGAATAGAAAGTAGTGTTGGCAACCATGATTGTTAGGGTTTAAAAGTCCCCATTGTGTGCACAGTAGACTCTTGATTAGCAGCAATGACGAAAGTAGTAGTACGTAAGGTAGAAAGTACAGAAAAAGCAGTGGGGAGGAGCGAAAGAAGAGGTTGGAGACATTAATAAAACAAGTAAAAGAAATAAAACTCGATTTGGAGTGTTATATAGTAAAACAAAAATGATGAAGCTGCGTATTAGCAATATGTAAAATAGTGTAGTAAAACATGAAATTTTGGGAAGGATGAGTTTAAATACATATTACCTCAGCGCTTTTACAAGTAAGAAGAAAAGACGCTGCTGTGTATTGCTATAAGTATCGCACAATTGTATTAGGTTTAAGTAACTGTATAATTAAAAAATAAAGACTTTAAGCGTTGTGAATATGTTGTTCTTTTAAGTAAACGTAGACAGAACTTTTTGTAGCACTAGTTTTCGGTATTCTCTTCTCCCATAATGGTTCCTTATTGGCTATGCATATCTGGGCGCGGTTCGATATCGACCTTTACCGAAATCTCCCATAAGGAAATGGAACCCCTGCCGTACGTTGGGCTTTAAAGAGGTAAAATTGGCCTATATACAACGTATAAAAGAAGATTTATTGGAAAAGATCAATGGCAGTAAAATGATCCCTAAATAAAAGCAATTTACTGGTTTTAATGCAGATCGTTATTGTTTTTAATCATTAAATGGCGTTTATGCATATGTGAACTAAAATTTATTAGTAAAGCGTTATAATGAAAAATACAATGACTGTCCTTTGTATAAGGGAGATTTAAATAGATTTTTTTTTGCAAGAACCTAAAAAATTAAATGTCAGCCCTATTCCTAAATTGGCTACCCTTGGACTTAAAAGAGTAAACAGTGACAGCTTGCAGTATAGAAATGGAGTTAATTTGATATAATTTTTATATAAAAGGTTAAGAAAATCGATTTATAGTTTTAATGTTGCAGGATAAGGAGACCTGACTGTTTTTATATGAATAGTTTTTATTGTGTGTTAGGCGTTAGAATGGGTTTTCATTGTGTTAAAGGGGATACAATAGACTTGCATTCATACAGAGCCCCCCATTCGTATTTGGATAACGTGTGCAATGTATAGATTTTAAAATGTTGCTTAAATAACATTTGTAAACATGCTTTTAATTATATGTAAAAATCTACTTTAGTATACTTCATTGAGTTAGATAATTTAAAGCTTACAGAAAGGTTTTATATACATTAAAAGAGTAACCTTTTACTATGCATTCCTTTAATGACTGTTTTTTTTTTTTGAATTAATAACAATAATAAATTGATAATATAATTCCTATTCCCCTAACCGATGGCCATATTAACTTTTATAGATTACCCTCTACCTAAAAGTGTTTCTTGATTGTTTCAGTCGTATGCATTTTAGTTGTTTTCAAGCTTAAGATTATTTTCATTGCTAATATATTATTCAACTAACCTAATCATACAGGTAGGACAATTTATGTCTTAGTTACTGTCCTGGTATACTTTTGGTGCCTTACCGATAATGTAATATATATATATATATATATATATATATATATATATATATATATATATATATATATATATATATATAAATTTTACTTATTATTGAAATAAAAATATCCTGAACACTTTTATTTATCTGCTACATTTGTAAAAAGTACTAGGTTGGAAGCAAGTGTCACACAGATCACGCTAAATGTTTGCTGATGTAGTAAGATGATATCAACATAAGGTCAAAGAAACGTAAGGTGGTTAAAGAGCTGTGTTTTAGTAAAGGAATGTGTATAACAATATATGTTTATATTAATAAAAAATGTTTATTCTAGATTATTTATCCTAACTACATATCTCTGGACCATCAATAAAATTTTGCAACCTTTTAAATAGAATAAAATGAGATGTAAGTATATAGATGTTACACTTCTAGGTTTTGTAATGTAGTTAGCAGTTGTTTAGTTGTTTCTTTGCTCAGTCTAATGTCTTCTAATTGCTTGACTCAGCCAAGAGTTGGTGACCCTGAAAGGTAGAATTCCCCACGCCTTGAACATTTTATTTAGTACTCCTGAGAATTGGTTTATTAACACCTTAGCTCAGCCAAGAACCTTGAGGAATATACGTAAGTAATGTGTATGATGGCCTTGGGCAATACAACTTTGACCTTCAAGCGTCGGCAATGGATCCTTTTTGTCCTTGATTTCCTAGAATTGAGCCTGAAATGATTGGGGTATCTAGATAACAATCTATTTTTTAGCAATTATGACTCAGCCAAAACAATGGATCGCATTTGTTATTAGAGATGTGACCTTGAAAGCATAGACTTTGAACAATGGATCGCCTTTGTTCTTGATTTCTCAGACCTGAAATGGTGGGGGTAGCTGGATAACAATCTATTTTTTTATAACTCAACCAAAACAATGAATCGCCTTTGTTCTTTTCTCAGAGGTGTGAACTTAAGGTACATTTTTTAAAAATTACATGCAAGCCTATTGTATCCCCTTTAACACAATGAAAACCCATTCTAACGCCTAACACACAATAAAAACTATTCATATAAAAACAGTCAGGTCTCCTTATCCTGCAACATTAAAACTATAAATCGATTTTCTTAACCTTTTATATAAAAATTATATCAAATTAACTCCATTTCTATACTGCAAGCTGTCACTGTTTACTCTTTTAAGTCCAAGGGTAGCCAATTTAGGAATAGGGCTGACATTTAATTTTTTAGGTTCTTGCAAAAAAAAATCTATTTAAATCTCCCTTATACAAAGGACAGTCATTGTATTTTTCATTATAACGCTTTACTAATAAATTTTAGTTCACATATGCATAAACGCCATTTAATGATTAAAAACAATAACGATCTGCATTAAAACCAGTAAATTGCTTTTATTTAGGGATCATTTTACTGCCATTGATCTTTTCAATAAATCTTCTTTTATACGTTGTATATAGGCCAATTTTACCTCTTTAAAGCCCAACGTACGGCAGGGGTTCCATTTCCTTATGGGAGATTTCGGTAAAGGTGGATATCGAACCGCGCCTAGATATGCAGAGCCAATAAGGAACCATTATGGGAGAAGAGAATACCGAAAACCGTCTCTTTAACTTTTAAAGTCTTTATTTTTTAATGATACAGTTACTTAAACCTAATACAATTGTGAGATACTTATAACAACACATAGCAGCGTCTCTTCTTCTTCTTTAAAATAGGTATTTAAACTCATCCTTCCCAAAATTTCATGTTTTACTACACTATTTTACATATTGCTAATACGCAGCTTCATCATTTTTGTTTTACTATATAACACTCCAAATCGAGTTTTATTTCTTTTACTTGTTTTATTAATGTCTCCAACCTCTTCTTTCGCTCCTCCCCACTGCTTTTTCTGTACTTTCTACCTTACGTACTACTACTTTCGTCATTGCTGCTAATCAAGAGTCTACTGTGCACACAATGGGGACTTTTAAACCCTAACAATCATGGTTGCCAACACTACTTTCTATTCTAGCTTCTTCTTCTCAAAACGACGCAGAATTCACCATTTTCTCGGGGTCAGAATTTATCTAAAGCATCCCTAGATGATAAGCCTCGTTAACACAGTACCTATAACTATTGGAAAAGCTACCCTTTACCCCTAAAAGTAAGTGATTTAAGGGGATGAAACTACCACCTTGGCCCATAAACCCCCAAGGCAGGTGATTAGCTTTGTCTATGATATTAAACTAGTTCTACTTTCAGATTTCTAAGAATTGTACTTGGACCTTCCACGAATTGGGATTTCTAACCCCTCACGACCAGATTCCATGTTTTGACCTAGTTCAATTTAGCCTCCACCACGATTAATGGCTCTGTAGGGGAAACCTGTGTTGAGTGACGGCTCCCCTGTTTTGGGAAACGGTTATCTGTATTTGGGGGAACATCCTGGCGGACCATAATATGAGCCCACGCTTTTTTATTAAAATTTAGTCAATAACCTTGTAGCATAGACCCCCTTCTTATTTCCATGACTCGTTTAGAATTGGTCCTGCAGGTTTCGGCTACATTTCGATCGGATGATGTCGGGTAAGATCGGCCTGTAGGACATATGGTCTTGAAAATTTCTTGGAGACCTTGAGAATTTCCAACCACCAGATACTGTAAGCATAACGTTTACCCAATACAGGAACCTTGATAAACATTCAGCATAGACAACAACCCTCTTGTTTCCACGAACTGATTCTATTGCTAGAATTCAGTAATAGGAACTCTTATTTGCTGTTTCCCAGAATTTTACCTACAAGGAATGTTAAAAGTTGACTTGTTGACCTAGATGGATAGGCTGGGTTATAACCTGAGAAATAGTTTGCATCAGAGGGCTTTTACATAAAATAATACACTTAAAATAATAGCATTTTATTGTAAATATTACAAACTTTTGCCCCCCCTTTACTTGTAAGCACACACACTTTATGAACCTTTTACTGATATTGTCTTACATAGTTATTATATAAAAAGTGTACATTCGTTTAAAGCACAATTACAGGTGGTTTGTGTATGAAAGAAACAAGTTGTTTTCATTTTGGGTAAAGATGGTTGCTCTTCAATTTCTATAACTGACTGTCTCAACAGTTTTCGAATGTAATCGGCTTTTTCTCGCCCTTTAACGTACACATCATCTGTTACCGATATTAGTTCACGAAGTATATGTGGAAAGAGATGTGTAGAGGTATATCCAGATCCCCATTTGATGCAGTGCTGATTAGTGATTAACCAGATGGCTTGTCGTTGAAATTCTACATCTAAGAGGTGCCAAGGAAATGGTGGTTTGAACACAAAATGGGCAGCTTGATTTCCATTGTATATTGCTAGCTCTTTGGGTGTAAATACATGTTTTGCCGTTTTGAATCCCTGTACATCAACTATTACAATCATTGTCTCTGTAGCGTGACCCCGCAAAACATATGCACAATTTTCAAAACACAATTTCAGAATTTAAAATGCACAAGAACGCATGTGTAGTTAAACCGCACAATTCGAGGCATTTCCCTTCTATGCAAGTGTCATACATCTATAACTTTAACTAATATCTAATTGCTCTTCACAGCACTTTAGGTTTACCGTAAAATTATTCATCCCTATATAGATGTACCAGTTGCATTCGGGGTTAAAATATGGACAGGATCGGACAGGATTGGGACCTTGAAAATTATTTCTCTGAATTGTAATATGGCGTGACCTTGTCTATTTTTAGAAATTATAACTCGACCAGAACAATGGATCGCCTTTGTTATAAGAAGTGTGACCTTGAAATTTTGTAAGTATAGACATTGAAGCGTCGGCTTAAACAATGAATCGTCTTTTGTTCTTTAAAAATTGATTTCTCAGAATTGAGGTGTATTTTTATAACTCGGTCGGAACAATGAATCGTCTTTGTTATTTTCTCAGAGGTGTGCCCTTGGGGGGAATTCTCGGAATTAACTTTGAAATTTACGTAACTGTATAATTAAAAGATTTTAATTTGTGTTTTGCATATAAGTTTAAGAGATGTAGGTTTGTAATGAGTCACGGATAATGTCTCAAAGTAAAGGATCACAGATCCTGATATGAAGGCTTTAAGGAAAGCCGAATGTATGGCTAGTAAGCATTATAATGAAGCGATGAAAATACCTATTAGGAAAGATGATGATGTATCGTGGACCACATTAAACGAGAATCAGTTGAAGGAAATTGAATGTGAAAAACAAATAATAAATAAAATAGATATGATCCAGCAAAGGTATTACAAAATGTTAAGTACATCAAATTTGCCATAATATGTATATTTACTTAAATCGATCTTTTATCTGTATCTATAGATGAATATTGTGGTTAATAAATTATAAGTTTTATAAAAAAAATATTTTATTTGTTAGATAACCTAATCAGTCTGAACAATGCATCGTCGGTGTTCTCAGAATTTCAGAAGCTATCACTCAACAAAGAATCGCCTTTGTTGTCAGAGGTGTGGCCTTATAAGCATAGACTTTGAAGCGTTTCTTGATTTCCCAGAATTGAGATGTATTTAGAGAACAATATATTTTTTAGAATAACGGAATAATGGATCGTCTTTGTTCTCTCATGTGACCTTGAAAATTATAAACATAGACTTTGAAGCGTTGGCTAAAATAATGGATCGCCTTTGTTCTTGATTTCTTAGAATCGAAGGGTATTTAGATAACAATCTATTTTTATAACTCGACCAGAACAATGAATCACTTGCATAGACTTTGAACAATGGACCCCCCTTTGTTCTTGATTTCCTAGAATTGAGGTGGGGTGGTAGCAGGATAACAATCTATTTTCAGGAATCAGAACGCTTATGTTCTCTCGTGTAACCTTGGTGGGAAACGGTTACCTGTGTTGAGAAACAGCCATCTGTTTTGGAAAACGGACCCTCTGTTTTGGGAAACGGACCCCCTGTTTTGTGAAACGGGCTCCCTGTTTTAGGAAACGTCTACCTGTTTAGACCACTTGAGGGCTCTGGGGAGGTGTGACATTGCTTATTGTAATAAGTCTCGAACAATGTCTCAAAGTAGATCCTGATATGAAGACTTTTAAGGGAAGCTGAATGTATGGCTAGTATACAATATAATGAACCTATTAGGAAAGATGATGTGGTCCGCATTAAACGAGAATCAGTTGAAGGAAATTGAATGTGAAAAACAAATAGTAAATAGATATGCTCCAGCAGAGGTATTACAAAAGTGACTATATCCCATAATACTTAAATCTGTATATTGTGGTAGTCTTATAAAAAATATTTTACTTGTTAGATGACCTAATCAGTCTGAACAATGCATCGTCTTTGTTCTCGGAATTTTAAAAGCTACGACAGAGACAAAACAATGAATCGTCTTTGTTCTTTTACCTTGCAAATTGTAAGCATAGACTTTGTACAATGGGCCCCCTTTATTCTTGATTTCCTAGAATTTCAGAAGCTATGACTCAACCAAAACAATGAATCGTCTTTGTTCTCTCATGTGGCCTTGTAAACATAGACTTTGAAGCGTTGACAATGCATCGTCTTTGTTATTGATTTCCTAGAATTGAGATAACAATCTATTTCTAACTGAACAATGAATCGTCTTTGTTATCAGAGGTGTGACCTTATAAGCATAAATTTTAAATCGTTGACAATGGTTCACCTTTATTCTTGAAAGAGATGTATTTAGATAACAATTTATTTTTATAAATCAACTAGAACAATAGATAGTCGTTATTCTTTCATGTGGCCTTGAAAATTGTAAGCATAGACTTTGAACAATGCATCGCCTTTGTTATTGATTTCCTAGAATTGAGATAACAATCTATTTTTATAACTCAACCTGTACAATGGAATGTCTTTGTTCTTTAACCTTTAAAATTGTAAGCATAGACTTTGAACCATGGGCCCCCTTTTTTGATTTCCTGGAATTGAGATGCGGAATCTATTTTCGACCTGAACAAGGGGAAACGGTTGCGAAACAGCTATCTGTTTTGGGAAACGGACCCCCTGTTTTAGGAAACGGCTACCTGTTTACAGGAAACGGCTACCTGTTTTTAGGAAACGGCTACCTGTTTTAGGAAACGTCTACCTCTTTTGGGGGTGTGGCCTTGAAACATGTATAGACTTGCTTGAGACCGAGGGCAATCACTTTGAGGATACAGCTGATGTGTACGATAACCTACAAAACAATGAATGGTCTCTCATGTGGCCTTGTAAACATAGACTTTGAAGCGTTGACAATGCATCGTCTTTGTTATTGATTTCCTAGAATTGAGATAACAATCTATTTCTAACTGAACAATGAATCGTCTTTGTTATCAGAGGTGTGACCTTATAAGCATAAACTTTAAATCGTTGACAATGGTTCACCTTTATTCTTGAAAGAGATGTATTTAGATAACAATTTATTTTTATAAATCAACTAGAACAATAGATAGTCGTTATTCTTTCATGTGGCCTTGAAAATTGTAAGCATAGACTTTGAACAATGCATCGCCTTTGTTATTGATTTCCTAGAATTGAGATAACAATCTATTTTTATAACTCAACCTGTACAATGGAATGTCTTTGTTCTTTAACCTTTAAAATTGTAAGCATAGGCTTTGAACCATGGGCCCCCTTTTTTGATTTCCTGGAATTGAGATGCGGAATCTATTTTCGACCTGAACAAGGGGAAACGGTTGCGAAACAGCTATCTGTTTTGGGAAACGGACCCCCTGTTTTAGGAAACGGCTACCTGTTTACAGGAAACGGCTACCTGTTTTTAGGAAACGGCTACCTGTTTTAGGAAACGTCTACCTGTTTTGGGGGCGTGGCCTTGAAACATGTATAGACTTGCTTGAGACCGAGGGCAATCACCTTGAGGATACAGCTGATGTGTACGATAACCTACAAAACAATGAATGGTCTCTCATGTGGCCTTGTAAACATAGACTTTGAAGCGTTGACAATGGATTGCCTTTGTTCTTGAAAGAGATGTATTTAGATAACAATCTATTTTTATAAATCAACCAGAACAATGAATCGTCTTTGTTCATTTACCTTGAAAATTATAAGCATAGACTTTGAACAATGCATCGTCTTTGTTCTTGATTTCCTAGAAGACTCAGTCAAAACAATAGATCGTCTTTGTTCTCTCATGTGGCCTTGAAATCATAGACTTTAAACAATGAGCCTCCCTTTGTTTCTCAGAATAGGGCGTGGCCTTGAAACATGCATAGACTTGCTTGAGGGCAATGACCTTCAGGACAATCAACAATCTAGTAACTTTTCTAGTGACCTTGAAGGACTCGTGCAAGCATGACCTTGAAGAAACGGGGTTACCTACCACGTGGCCTTGGCATGAGTACAAACCACGTAGCCTGAGGTGACCTTGAAGGGGCAGGGCTACATGACCGAGGTGGCCTTGAAGATGATGACCTTGATAAACCATGTACGTAGGCAATGTGATGACCTTGAGCAGAAACACTCGTAGAAAAAGTATAGTAGAAAAGTGGCTTAGGATCGGCCTAGCTATACTACTGATAATAATTGCTACGGCTTGTAAATCAGTTGTTAGAGGGATTAAAGTGTGAGATATTGCAGTTTTAATGAGTATGGCTGTTCCTCCATGAGCACGTGGACCTGGATCTACGTCGTTTCTGTATGTTTCGAAACCTCTTAATGAAAACTTTTCGTCTGGTTTGAACCTTGTTTCTTGCAAACAGATACAAAAGGGGTTCTCTTTACATATTAATAAATTGAGTTCGGCATGGTGACTTCTGCATCCGTTGATATTTAGCTGTATTATATTGTCCATGATTAAACAAATATGTGGTAAATAAGATTTTATAAATAAATTACTTATAGTAAAGAGACAAACAATAAATGTGTAATAAATAAGACTTTATAAATAAATTACTAACAGTAAAGAGACAAACAACGTAGAACAAATAGTAGAATAAGACTAAAACAATGTATAAAAAAGATATCATAGATTTATCACGACAGTTTTAAGTTATCACAGCGACTAGATTACGGCTTGGATTAGCTTTTTCCCAAGCTTTTCGATGGCATATCCTCTTTCCTTTTACGAGGGACGCCTTTAGGCCAGCCCACCTCTTTCTTCTTCTGTTTGCGATTAATGGGGTTAATAAACGAGTCGTATATTTCCCCAATAGACGAAGGAGAGATAGGGGCAGTTCTTTTTATTTTATCGCTTATTGACTCGGTATCCATCCCACTTTCAGTATCTACAGTAGTGTACGTAACCTCGTCTATATAATTTTTTAAAGTAGATCTTAAGCTGGTGATTTGGTTTGTGATGGTGTCCTGTAATATAGCCTTAGACACCTCTTTAACTATTTCGAGTTCACTACCTTTTGATTGCTCTACTTGAGAGAAGGTACTTGTTACAGTCACCATTGATGTTTGGGCTAGAGCCTTGGCTTCCATAAAGCTTACATTATGCAGAACTTTAATTTCTTGGACCTTCTTTTCTAGCTTATAAGCAGAACACTCTTTTGACCGGAAAGAATGCCTTCCCTTGCAATTCACGCACACGATGTCTTGCCCACATGGGGAGTCTTCGTGCGATGGACTACCACAAACACACATCGAGTCATTTTTACAATTTAGCGACGTGTGACCGAAACGCTGGCAACGAAAACACCTCATCGGTTCCGGAATGTACGGCCTTACTTTTAGGTTATACATAGCCGCTTAATGCTTTTTGGAAGTTCATGCCTTTCAAAAGTTAGTAGTAGCACTGGTGTGTCAACTAGGGTGTCAGATTTTTTACTTTGTATGCGTTTGACTTCAACAACATGTTCGGATTTTAAACCTTCTAATATTTCTGGGATAGACGCATGTAGAAAGTCACGACAATATATGATGCCCTTGCAGAAATTTAATATTCCATGAGGGTTAACCTCAACTTCAATGTCTCCTATTGTTTTTAGTCTTTGCAGCGTTTCGGATTGCTTTTTCTATACGGTTTCGACTAAAAGCCCACCCTTAACCTTGTTCACTCTTTTTGTTTCTCCTGCTATACTGTATATGCTCTTACTTATCATAAACGGACTCACTCTTTCAAAATTACCTTCCGGTAAACGTTTGATGATCAAGAACCGAGGGTAACTCGTCTCGTTGATCAAGCTTGTTTTGTACTTCCGTGCTGGAAATTCGTCCCCTTTTAGAGAGGGGGCGACTCGTGGGAATGTTTTGAATTGGGTACCATAAATTTCCCACGAGATGGGAAGAAAAGAAAGGTTGACCACAACAGTGCTCCCATATTATGGCAGGGCATAAAATACTGTGAGGAGTATCCTGTTTCCCCACAGGCGTTTCAACGCTACTGTCTAGGTTTCCCCCTGGCCACGCTCAGGCATCCCCTCGCGCATTTTTTATAGAGGTTACCTTCCTCGTAGCCCGGGCGGTAAAGCCAAGACCACCGACCGCTAGCAGTACAACGTTCCCTAGCCACGCCTTACCAGAGTCTCTGAAGTACAGTTCGCGGGTGCGGTATTAGGACACTGCTAGCGCTCAGCTGTCCCAAGCAAGGACATCCCGGGCTTGCCACACCCGTATACGCTTTTGACGGCGCATGTCCTGGGAAGAGTAGAAAGAAAAGGGAAGAGGTCTCTCAGATTTTGCTGGAAGCCTGAAGAGAACAAGAGTTAGAGCGAGGGTGCTCCGACAGTAAAGAGTTGAAGTATGGGAAGCCACTCTCTAGATTAGTATAAGAAAAGTGAACTTCCAGCTTGTTAGTTACAAGGCCCCACGTGAACTGGTCGGCGACACCGTATTATGTAGAGCTAACATTGGCAGGTTGACGCCACGAGCTCATATTTCGGTGTTGGCCTTGCATCACTTACGATCATTTGCAAGGTCGTTCCCCTATCCGCCACCTGGGGACGCGCCTAGTAGGTAGTTCAACCCCTAGGTATTATTATTAATACTATTATTATTTTTTTTCAGGTACGTCGACTGCGATGGTCATTGGCACCTATCCTTACTCACGCTTTTTACTTATATATATTAAATTTCATTGTATAAGTTAGTGGCTTTCAGAAAGGTTAGTATGTTGCTATAATTCAGGGAATTTGAAAGTATTGATTCGGCTGTTCCTTTTAGTTGGTAATGATTTCGATATTGTGCGAGAGATGGGCATTCTTGGAGGATATGTCGAATGTCCAGTATTTTTTGTTCACATTTGGCGCATGTCGGGGGTTGTCTCCCCATTAGTAGGTGTCCATGGGTAAGTCTTGTATGGCCGATGATTAGTCTCCTGAGAATAATTGAATCTTTTTTGTTACAGGTTTCTGGAAACTGTAGTCGCACTAATGTAGGACAGATATTAGAGTGCCAGGAGTCTATTGCTTTCCATTGCTCTGACCATACGGACCAGAGGTGAGTATTAATCTTCCTAAGGACTGTTATCAGCGTGTCTTCATTTTTGCGTCGGCCGACGATTGTTTGGAGAAACGTTTTCAGTTTATTAATGGCTGAGTGTCTTGGAATTGTATTATTTACTTCTTGAAGCTTTGTATATACTGGATGATTTTGATTAAAGCTAATTTTAGTTGCATATCTAAGTATTATCTTTTCTCTGTGTAGGTCGGGTGGTAATACTCCTGCTTCTTTGTATACGCTGCCTTTTGGCGATGTTCTAAAGGCCCCACTTGCTGTACGGAAGGCTCTCAGGGCAACCGAGTCAATAATTTTTATATGGGATTTTGCAGCGGTTGCTTAAGCTGCTACTGCATAATCTGCTTTTGCGAGCACCAGTGATTGGATTATTTTGCTAAAGGTGATTGGATTTGCTCCCCAACGTAGTGACCGAGTACACTAATTCTGTTTAATATCTGTTTCATGCTAGTTGCTACGCTCTGGGTGTGTTCCTTCCAGCTAAGTTTTTTATCTAAAATTACACCCAGGAACTTTACTGATGTCGAGTATGGAATGGGTTCTCGATATAATTTTAATTCAGGGACCTCGTGTGGCTTCCTTAGTTTGCAGAAGTGCATGCATTTTGTCTTTGAGGTGGAGAAGGTTAATCCTCTGGATTCTGCATTTTTTGCTAAGGATTCAATCGACTTCTGCATGTCTGCTCGCATTTTTTCGTTGTCTTTTCCGGATGATACTAGAGCTAAGTCGTCAACATATAGAAGAGGCATGACTGACTTAGGGATTTCATCGGCTATACCGTTGATGGCTATGGCAAAGAGCGTAACGCTTAAAACTGATCCTTGTGGGATGCCATTCTGCTGGGGATATTGTTTTGAAAGGGTATCGCCTAATTTAATTTGAAAGCTTCTGTTCGCCAGGAAGCTACTAATGCTCATTGGAAGGTGTCCTTTGAGTTGCCATGCACTGAGTTTATTTATTATTTCGCCGCTCCAGGTTGTATCGAATGCATTTTTGAGATCAAAAAATATGGCGATTGCGTGTTCCCTTTTTTCAAAGGCTTCTTTGACGAAATTGTCTATCTGGACAAGTTGGTCTGTGGTGGAGTATCCTTTACGAAATCCCGCTTGATATTTGCTAATAAGATTGTTTTGCTCCATGAACTTTGCAAGTCTTTTGTTAATGATTTTTTTATATAGTTTACCTATACATGAGGTCAGTGAGATGGGTCTGAAGTTTTCTGCTAGGTGAGTGTTTTTGCCCGGTTTCGGTAGAGGAACTATTGTCGCTGTCTTCCAACATGCTGGGTAAGTATTAGATTTAAGGATTTGATTAAAAAGTTTCACTGTTATTTCTTTTGCAGGGCGCGACATGTTTTTTATCATGGAGTATGTAATTTGGTCGTGACCCGGGGACGTATCTTTGATAGATTTAAGGGATGATTCTAAATCTTCCATTGTTATAGGTTGATTGTAGGATTCCCCCTCGCCATCTGGAAAGATCGGTGGGGAGTAATATCTATCAACTTCCTTAGTAGTCTCCACCAATGCTTCTGCAAATATTTTTGCAGTATATGGGAGAAGACTACTATGTGTATAAATAAATATATGTATATAATATCACAGATCGTATCACAGGCGTATTGACTAGAAGTTATTCGCTAGTAACCCTTTGCCTACTTGTGCCTCTGGGTTTACCCTTGGGCCAACCCTTCTTTTAGCTTTTAGCCTCATTTACCGTTTTTTCATCAAGGGACAAAATGCTGGAGTCCGTTGATGGGTTGCGTTTTAAAGGTGTTTTCCTTTTGGCACCCCTAGATTCATCCTACATTTGCATTTCTTCTCTGTTTGTAACACTGAACGGACGAACGGCGCTTGTTGAAGGCCCTGGCAACGACTACTTAATGTATTTCATTAAGTCTGCGGTGAGTTGCTTTATTTCATCATTTACAATTTTTTTAATTTCAGGTATTAGATTCAGCTGATTAGGTTCGGTGTTACGTGCCGCAACGTTCGAATAAGAATTACACGACGTCACTGCATTTCCCACCATTCGCTTAGCTTCAGGGTAAGTAACTTTTCTCGTGACCTTTATTTCCTGTATTTGTAGTTCCCGCTTGTAGGTGTCGCATGCTCTGAAATTTGCTGGGTGATTTCCATTACAGTTTAAACAACCAACAGGTGTTTGACATGGGTTGCCTTCATGTAAAGGCTTTCCACATACACACATTTGAGGATCTTCACATCTTATAGTTGTATGCCCGAACTTCTGGCACCTGAAACATCTCATTGGTTGTGGGATATACGGCCTCACATTTAGATTATAAAACGCCGCGACTATTCTATTTGGAAGCTGCACGGAGTTGAACGTAAGTATGAGATTGGGAGTATCGACAAGATTTCCATTAACTTCCTTTTTTATTCTTTTTACAGCTACTACGTTTTCTTCTTGCAACCCTTCGAGGATTTCCTCATCGCTGCAGTTCAAAAGGTCATGACAATAGACAACCCCTTTAGAAATATTTAATGTCTCATGCGGTTTTACTTGAACTTCAAAATCACAGAAACGTTTGATTTGCATCATTCTTCTTGATTGTTTGTTACTAACTGTTTTGACTAGTAACATTCCTTTGACCTTTTTTATTTCTTCCACTTTACCAATTAAACCAAACAATGCCTTAGATATTACAAATGGACTGACTTTGGAGAAATCTCCTTCTTTTCTCTCGATGAACAGAAACCGGCGATAGTTCTCCTCCTTTCGCTGTTCACCATAGGGAGCGAGGGAAGCTTCCACTCTCTCGGGTGGTGGATTTTTTCACTGCCTACCTTCGGCGCCCATTTCGGAGGATGGGTCCTCAAAAGATAACGAATCCATAAAAATGAACAATAATTCACCCCCCATGCTCTCCACCCTCCACGGAGCCTCAATATGGGACGACAGGGACCGTGGAAAACCTCCAGTGTGCCGCCAGAGATACATGAGAAGTATATCCACCCCAGTTAAGATACGCGAGCGCCCATCCGCTCCGAGATGACTCGCCAACGTCGACTCGAAGAAAGAAGACCGAAAAGGAGAAACTAAGAAAGATAGAGCGAAGGGAGACAGAGAGATAAAGTGAAAGAGAGAGGGGAAGAAAGACAGAGAGAAAAGGTCAGAGAGAAGGAAGAGGGAGGATAATAGAGCCGACAAGCCGATTGATCTCCTGTGGCTAGCAGGAGACCGCCCGTCTACAGAGAAGCTGGGGCCAAAGTAGTGTGTTGGCGGAGACGCTCCCCTCAACTACCAGGATCCCCTTTTCCTCCTTACGGGTCGCCACGCACGGCAAACACGTGGGTCTATTGGTCGCCTTTTACGACCTCCAGGACGGGGGTGGGACAATTCTTACCCCGCACCCACAGGGGATTATTATTATATTATTATTATTATTATTATTATTATTATTATTATTACTATTATTATTACTATTATTATTATTACTATTATTATTATTATTGAAATTGGAATAACTCATAAATATCTGGCATGGTTTAGTAGTTACTTGAAAAATAGAAAGTACATTGTTAGAATCGATAGCGTCAGCAGCGATGAACAAACTATAACACACGGGGTACCGCAAGGGAATAACTTAGGCCTGATTATGTTTTTAATCTACATTAACAACAGTTTTTTATATGCTGATGACGTAGTTATATTGTACTCGCATCGAGATGTAAACGTATGTGAAACTACAATACAGAAATAATTAGACAACATATGTCAATGGATGTATGGACATAACCTATTCCCTAACTCAAACAAAACTAAGACTATGATATTTGCAACATCACATATGGAATATAAAAATAAAACAAATTTAGTGTTCCATAATTATAATTGCCTAATATCTCAACTGAAACATAAATGTGTATGTCACAAAATAGAGAAAGTAAACGAGTGTAGTTACTTAGGCGTAACATTGGATTCAAGACTCTTATGTAAAAACACATAGAAAACATTCACAACACAATAAAAGGTGTTCAGGATGTTTCTATTTATTAAGCAAATATACCAACAACAAAACCATGGAAATTGTATATAAAGTAATCACAGAATCGGTCATCAGATACGGGGTTCGAGTATGGGGTTGTGTTGAAGCAACACATTTGAAACGATTGGAATCTCTGCAGTTAAGTTTGCTTAAATTAATTAAAGGAAATCTTCACCTAGAAAAGAAACAGCTATTAGAAAAAACCAACAAACTCACTCCAAGAGGTTATTATAAGTACATTAATATCATCACGTACTATAACGATGACGTCTACAAAAGCGCTTTGGACCATAACTACCAAACACGTAACACCGTCTACGCTGTGCCACTCTACTTCAACAAGTATGGAAAGCGTTCGATAGAATGTACAGTGCCCATGCTATATAATACCATACCTGCATACATACAAAGCATAACTGCAATTACAAAATTTAAAGCTGCTGTAAGGAAATGGATAATTGAAACAACGTAGCAAGACTTTAGAACAGTGTAAAAACTAAAAATTTAAAAATATGGACAATATAAATAAACAAAAATACATATTATATACTTACCATCACATGATTGCATTTCAATGTATTTGTTAAAAGTCAGACTGGTAACAAAATAATTATGTCAAAACAGTATATAGTTAGCAAATTTATTATGTAAATATCATTCATGATTTAAACGGACCCAACCTATAAGTTGTTGGAACTTGGTTGGACCGCAAACAATTGTACATTATCAGAAATAAACATTTCAAACATTTCAAATATTATTATTATTATCATCATTTTTTTTTTATATAAACAGTTGGGGAAATGCTCCTTATGCACACACCGGAGGAATAACCGGGTAGTGTGGGGCTCTTCCGTTTCCGGACATACCCACTAAAACCCCACCTTTGGCGTCGGCTTCTGGGGCCATTGGCCATTACACTTTTTTATTGTAACAATAATTAGAATGAAAAACATTTCACAGATCAGACTAACATTTATACATTCGTAAGGGGAAACAAACATATATACATATATACATAGATGAAAATAAGTAAATAGGTAATCAATTTTTCATCGATTTGGTCTGAACTTTAATGAGACTATTTACAATTTGTCCAATTTACCTATTGCTCGCATGTATTTTAATGCGTTACTACACTGTTTCCTGTTTGTCAAGTTGGCCTCCCATACTGCATTAATCGTGAATAAATTTCGTTCCACCACATACTGTTTACAATCTCAAAGTATGTATTCGGGAGATAGTCCTACTCCACATACCTCAAATCTTGGTGGTTCTTCACCCGCTAACATGTAACTATGAGTGAGTGCAGTATGTCCTAAGCGGAGCCTATATATCTTGATCAAGTTACTGCGTTGTATATCGAGATGGTATAACGGATTAAGAGTCGGTTTAACTTTTTTTAACGTAGCATAAGTTTCGGTCCATTGCTCCTGCCAGCGCTCACATACTGGAACCTTTACAAATTTTTGTCGAGCTTCCTTCGTCAAGTTAGACAGGTCCTCATTGTTTGTATTAAGATCTCCGAGGTGCTCCCTTGCTCTTTGGCCGATTGATCTACATCTGTGTAATCGTGCATGCCTAGTGTCATCAACAAACATCCCATAATTCGGATGCTTTTGTCTAGCGATGCTTTTAGATAATAGTTAACGATTATTTGCTTCCAACGAAAAGCAAGAGGTGGAATATTGACTTCGACAGATAGAGCACTAACTGGTGTTGTCGGAAAGGCTCCTAAGGCGTACCTGATAGCAGGGTTTTGAATCTTATTTAGTTGGCCCAGCAGTGTTTGATTACAAGTAGAATTTGCTTGACACCCGTAGTCTATTCGGGACAAGATTAGAGCCTTGTAGAAATCAAGAAGTGTTGTAGGGTGAGCTCCCCACTTCTGGTGGGCAAGTACCCTAAATATATTCAATAATTGTCTGCTGACAGATATAAGACCCTCGAGCACAAACTATTTGCTGAGCTTGTTGGAAAAGCTCCCATGGCGTACCTTAGACAGGTATTTTGGATACTGTTTCGAGATTGGTTTTACATGCTAACATATATGAAGGGCTACCATAATCAATTCTTGTTAATACTAGTGTCTTGTATAATAGTAAGATTACCTCTCTATCTGCCCCCCTACTTTGAGTTTGCTATGCACTTCATTACGTTTATAATCTTTTTCGCTTTTGTTTTAATATCTTCTATGTGTTCTCTCCAAAGTAACTTTGAACCTAGTATTACTCCAATAAATTTATGTTTTTGTACGAATTGTATCTGGAGATCTTTTATAAGCAAGTTGGGCTGGTAATGGGATGTTCGCAGCCTGAAGAAGTGCATGGAAACAGTTTTCTGCGGAGAGAGCTTAAAATCTACGCTTTCGGCTTGAGTTATTATTGAATTTACAGCCATTTGTAATTTAGGATTTCCGGCTGTTCTTAATGAGTGGAAAGGAAAATTGCGGTGTCGTCTACATATACGCTAGGGCCAATTGACTTTTCTAGTGTACTCGTTATATTGTTGATAGCTATACTAAACAATGCCACGCTCATTGGTGACCCCGTGGAACTCCGTTTTCCATGGTGTGAGCTGTTGATACAGTACTTCGTATACGGACTTTGAAACACCGATCTGTTAGAAATGACTTTATGAAACATCCCATGTTGCCCTTTATTCCTCATTTGTGTATTTGAGAAATAACTGCGTACCTCGAAACCGTATCGTACGCCTTTTCAAGATCGAAAAATAGGACCACAGTGTGTTCTTTTTTAGAGAAAGCCTCTTGTACCTTTGTGCACAGTCGAACTATATTATCAATGGTCGAACAGCTTTTCCGAAATCCTTCTTGGTATTTATCAATCTAGCATTTTTCTTCCATGAGTGCAACCATTCTTTTATTTACAATTTTTTCTAAAATTTTCTAGAGAGCACGAAAGAGCAATTGGTCTATAGCTTCCGGGATTGCATAGATCCTTTCCTGCTTTCAGTACTGGAATATCGTCGTCTATACCCGCTGCTTAGTCTTTTAGCTGTCTTATCTCATTCTTAAGCTCTCTCATAGATATACGTGTGTTGTATTTATGCATTCAGGAGTATTTCAAGCTGATTTTTAGTAGTTAAAGTTTTTTTTTGTATAAATTTGATCACCGCAAGTGTATGTAAGGGGTTACCTATTAAGCTTCCGGCCGACCTTAATTTAGGAAGCGCAAGTTTATTATTTTTTCCTGATATAGCGCGAACTTTCCTCCCCAGTTCTGAAGCCGCAGTATTACAGTGTAGATTTCCTACATATTCTTGCCATGACAGTTTCGTGGCATTTCTTATTTCTAGTCTCGCTACAGCTCTACTTCTTTTAAATTGTATTATGTTTTCAATTGTAAGATTTACCGAAAATTTCTTAAGAGCTTTCCTGCTTTCATGTACTGCTCTAGCTATGTTCGAATTCTACCAGGGAACCATTATTTTGCAGTATTGTGAGCTGTATTTTTGATGGAATCATTTAGACTTTCTATCATTTCATTAATACGTTGGCTATGATATATAATTGCTATTTTTCGTTTAAACTCTTCCCATTTTACGCGGTTTAAGCACCATCTGCTAATTGATACCTTTGGAGATTTTGCAGTTGACGATTTGATTATAATAGGAAAGTGATCACTTCCGTGCGAATCCTCTACTACGGGCTTCCAAATCAGGTTAAGTGAGCCTTGGGGGGTTGCATATAGTGAGATCCATCCGAGAAAGAGTTCGACTTGGCATTACGAAAGGTTGGGGTACCGTCATTCAAAAGTACTAGGTAATTTCGGTCTAAAAAATTTTCCACATTGTTACATGTGATGTCGTATCTTTCGGATCCCCATATGTGCTATGAGAGTTAAAATCTCCTAACAGCAGATATGGTTTTTCAGTTTGGACGTTATATTTTCTAGATCTTGCATCGTCCAATTTCCATCTGGTAGGTATATATTACATAGTCAATAGGGTGTACTACGTGTACCGTTACTGCTTGAAGAGGTGATATTAGATGTGTATATACAGTTTTGATGTAAGAAAGTGGCTACCCTTCCTTTCGTTCTTAACTAGGGTGGCATATCAAGTCGGCACATGGTATGCTGAGTTTTGAAACATTTGTCCTTTTTCCTAAAATGTATTTCCTGCATACATATCGCTAGTGGTAAGTACCATTTTATTAACAATGTCAATTCTCCAGTGCTTTTCTTTCAGCCATTGCAATTCCATTGAATTATACTCTCTATCAACATTTTGGATTTGTGTTGTTTTTTTGGAGAGTATCACATTGACATTTAGTAAATAAAGATATAAAAAAGTAAATATCACAGGCTAAAGTGTAATCACATACCTAACACTAATATCACAGTTACAGTTGGAACATGCCAGAGAATTAATAAAATATCACAGATGGTTGACTAGAGTATTGATCAGGTATCGTCTAACGACGTATTACTTTTTAAGGGTCTCTAGGTACACCTTTCGACCATCCCGTTTTTTTCTCTTCTTTAGCTTTCGAGACAATGAACTGGTCAATAGATTCAATACTAGAATCATTATTATCGGTTTTTCGTTTTGCACCACGAGCTTCATCCTCCACTGTTTCAGCATCTGATGGGATATGGATGGAACTTTGGATTTAGGTAAAGCAAAGGATGCGGCTCAGGGTTCAATAGGAGTGAAAGCTAATGGTGTAACTTTATTTCCTGTCTTAAACCCGTCTGTAATTTATATTTCTAATTTCAGAAATCCAATCTACTTTTGACAGATCAGTGGGAGGAGCAACTACAGGTGCCATAATTTAAAACCATAATTTCATTTATCTTTGATTCCCTTTTGTATGCAGGGCATCCTTTCCAACTAGCAGAGTGATCAACTTCACAGTTTGGGAGCTTTTTTGGAGATTAACAGGAGATTCCCTCGTGCAGCTCCTTTCCACACATACAAATTCTTGGGTTTTTGTAGTTTATTGAAGAATATCCAAACCTTTGGCAGTTGAAATACCTCAACGGGTCAGGAATGTATGGCCTAACCACTAACGGGTACATGGATGCCTCTATATTTTTTGGTAAGCTTGTTTTATTAAAAGCAAGAGCATGGTTAGGCGGCGCTACCTATTTATATCCTTTCTGACATTTATTCGTTTCACGTCAATTACTATTTCGTGTTCCAGTCCGTTTAATATTTCTTCTATCGTACAATTTAACAAATCTGGGCAGTACACTATCACTTTACATTAGTTGAAAGTAGTTTCTTTTTTAATTCTAAGAATGTTTACCAATTTTCAGAAACCTAGGTTAAATTAGGTTTGTTAGAAACTTTTGACTAATAGCAGCCTCTGGTCAAAGTAAGAGCAAAAAAAAAGGATGCTAATCCATTTGTTAATAAGATACTCAGCTGATGGTAAAAATTGAATTAAATGTATTGATCCAATTACTAGTTTTTAAGGAAAAATAAAACTTGGTTGTAAAAAAATTGACTTCAGTGATGCAAAGTTTGAATAACTCTCCTATTTTTTCCAAGTCATATATTATTATAAATTCAAAACACATTCTGAAAATTTAGTGATGCTGTAAAATAGGCTCCGCTATGATAGTTAATTTTCTAAACCCGCTTTTTTAGTGCAAAACGTTAAATTAAATCAGAAATCATAAAAGGAAAAGTAGGCACTAAGATTTTTACACGTAGGCTATGAAAAACAAAAGTTTATGTCATTTTTACATTTTAGAATTAGTAATCTCCAGTGTTTTGTATTTAGCAATAAAACATATACTTTTTATAAATAATTCAGAGCAAAAAGTATTACTGACAATGATGACAACAAGGAACGAATTAAAACAACAACACGAACTACATCTCTGTATAGCGATCTTCACGCTCCGTGCAAATAATAGCCTTATTGTCACCTGTCTTAACTGCGTTTTGTAAGTGTTGAGGCTTAATATTGTCACAACAGTTTCTAATTGTGTCTTCCAACTGCTCTAAGTTAAGAAATGGCCTATGCTTATACACAATTTGTTTAATAATATTCATGATCCCGCCCTATAACTTTCTCACGAAATATTTGATTCAAGAAGTGTTGTGTTTAATCTCATTCGTGTGGTGTATTGGCGCACCATAGAGCTGATACCACAAATCGTTTCTAGTAAGTTAAGGTAAATTGTCTAAGAAGTCACTTATTTCATTCTCCAAAAAGTGGCGATATCTTTCTCCCGTTATATTCTCCCTGACGAAGAATGGTCTAGCTAATTGATTGTTCAATATACCACAAGAAACGTTTATTTTAAAAGAATACTAGTCGCAGCATTCGATTGTAAAATGCGGATTATCTTGACTCCACGAACGGCAATTTTATCAACTAACGCTCCCATTTGAACTAAAAGTTGCCTCGTCAGTCCAAAGTATTTGATAGGGGAAACGGTTATTTTCTTCCTTCATCCCTTGGCACCAAAACGAAACTTATTTTTGTGCAGGGTTGTCCTCACAGCTTCCCTGTTATATCCCACGTTTAGACAAACACTTAATTAAGCTAAGTCATCATATTTGTTTGCGGCATGACGTTTTTTAAATGTATTTAAAACATACCCTGTTTGTCGAAATTTGCTAAGTATTGTGGATACTGTACTTTGTTTAACATTTCTCCCCGGGTGACGGTTACTAAAAAATTTCAGCTACTTGGGGGTGAGGTGTATTTTCGCCACATAATAAAACAATTTCGACCTTTTCTTCTACCTACAACATAACGTAGGTAGATTAAACACAGTCAAAATCTAAATATTATAATTTAGATATATATATATATATATATATATATATATATATATATATATATATATATATATATATATATATATATATATATATATATATATATATATATGCCAGATACCCACTTGTACCATTTAGTATTGTGTCAAAACAAACAAAGTTCTCATCAAGTAAACTTTTGTTTTCAACGGCCTACTGGTAAAATTTTTAATGCCTACGTTTCCCTTTACGATTTCTGTCCAAACTTAACGTTTTACATTAAAAAAGTGTGTTTAGAAAATTAACTATCACAGCGGGGCCTATTTTAAAGCATCACTAAACTTTCAGAATGTGTTTGGAATTTATAATAATATAGCAATGATGTAACTTAAAAAAACTGGGAGAGTTATTAAAACTTTGCACAACTGAAGTCAATTTTTTTGCACCAATTTTTTTTCCTTAAAAACTAATAATTGGATCGATAAAATTAAATCAATTTATTACCATCAGCTAAATATTTCATTAACAAATGGACTAGTATTCGTTTTTTTGCTCTTATTTTGATAAGAGGCTCTTATTGGTCAAAAATTGTCAAAAAATCAAATCTAACCTATGTGTCTGTATACATACTTAGAATTAAAAAGAAACAACTTTTTCAAATAAAGTTTTTCAAAATTCTGCCAAAACACGCATCTTTTGACCATTTATTTTTTGAATGTCAAATTTGCCAGATACCCAAGAGTAACAGATTGAAATTTTTATGTAATTTTGGATCAAATTCCAAGCACCAACTGACGTCAAAGTTAAATTTCACCTAAAGTCATAAATAAAAATAATTTATTCTGCCTGTTATTCGGGAATTGGTAATTTTATTTAAATTATTTTAATCTACGTTCAATATATCGCCTTCTCTTTAGTGCTAAAAGGACTAAAAGTTCAATGTTATATCTAACTTTAACCAACGATATTAGAAAATTATAATATATAATAAATAAATAGATAAAATATAAATCCTATACCACACGTTCTAAGAGAAATAAAATTTATCTCATTTCTTACAAGTGGTGTTTGAAACTACCAACATTTTCCCATTTTGTTTACGTTGTTTATAGTTTATAGTCTTGACATTTGATATTTTATTCACTTAGCATGATTAATATAATTATAGACAGTCCAGTAAGTTAAATCAAAAATCCCTCAAGGTCGTATTTTATTTTATTTTTAGGTAAAATCGACCTAGTAAAATAAATTCTTTTCAGAGAAAATAAAGAACCAATGTCCTCATAAATCACGACCATTAAGGTTGCCAGTCCCTTATTGTGTTCTCGGAAAAATTATGTGATTAAAGGGTACCTGTATAAGTTTAAGTAAATATTTGTATAATTAATTATGAACTCGAATGAACACGAATCATTATTATATTTGGTAAGAATCATTTTCAAATATCGAGCTGTTTTATGAGCCCGGATTTATATTTTAATTACAGAATGCAAAGTAATAATTATTGTTGTAGGAAATGCTTTAGTTTTATTCAAAATCGTGAACTATTTCCTCTTCGGAAATGCTTTCAATCACCACTATTATTGAACCTCATTTTAGATTAAAAACGAGACATTATTGTTAACGTTTTTCCTTTAGATTGATTAATGAAGCTATAAAAGGCTTGCATATTTAATAATAAGGCAGAACTACTATAAACGTTAGTTTGGTAACTATTCATTAGTATTAAGTTATTCTTTGTAGTTCTGTTTTAGAACCAAAATTAATAATAAATATTATATGTCAAGTGTAATTGAAGGGGTTAGAATAGTAACCGTATAAGTAGCATTTGTATAGTTTAGAGATAACAAACTTCAAAGTTAATTGGGCTTAATAAATTATGTAAATAGACAACACAAAATATTTTATAAAATCTTAAAATGTTAATGTTTTAATGTAGAAAATTTAAAATACCTCCATAGATTATAAACATGTATTTAAAAAAAAATTGTACTTGTACCCTTTCTATACCAAATCAATTCGACATAAATGAGAAAGAATAATACAAGATAATATTAAAAAAATCAGTTTTATTCAGAACAAACGAAGAAAATGAAATAATGAAAGTTTATAATCTAAATTTCATAATCCGAATCTAACAAAATATCATTTTCCACATCGGAGTTAGAATCTTGCAGATTGTTTCAGAAATTTTCAAGGAGCTAGTATTTGACAACTAGAGAAGACCAGATTTAAGTTAGTTAATGGTCGACCAGTAGCTGAAGCACAAATACACTTGGAAAATCATTTTCTAATGTCGATTTAAATTCGAAAGAATATGTTTCAGAATGATTTTTATACTTAAAATGGACAATGCTGTTAAACTTTAAACATTTTTTTTCGGTGTGTTTTTTGGGTTCACCAATCAAGCTATTTAAATGTAAAAAAGAAAAAAACATTCTTTAGTCATATCATGAACCAAAAAATTTTTGGAGGCATTTTTTATGAGTGTACTCCAGTGCTCTGGTGGAATACGTTTTTTGCATTTCTCAATATGTCCAAAACTCCGATCACATTCCATATATGTGTGTCCAGGCTCCAAAAACTTATGATAATTTTCTTCTACTTGAATGGCTTTGACAAGCTACATAAACAGTTTACAGGTATTCTTGTTCTTGTTTTGACCCCCGCAGTTATCACTGTACGCAATCACTTTTTTAATAGATAAAGATTTGACAAACTTCAACAAACATGACCCAATTTTAACGGACTCCCTAGATGCTACACTTTCAGACCATACAAACATGTGAGATTTTCAGTTATTAGATCATAAATACAAAAATTGTATGCCCACAACTGCCTAAGGTAAAATACTTTCGAGGTTGTTAATAACGGAGTAGGTTGTTGTAGATCAAAACATATAATAGTAGTGTCTGTTGAGGACTTGTTTGTTTCTGTCCATTTTTTTACTTGACACTACTTTTTCTGATCTTCTCTGGTGAAGTTCTAGGTGAATTTTAACTTCTGCAATTTTGATTTCATCGTGAGAATATTTGAGGATATTGTGGTAAGAATCGCATTTAGAACAGGTGTTCGAGTGTGGTCGATGAAAGCGTAGGTTAAATTCGTTATTAAAAACAAACCTGTAATATGATAGTTTTACTGGCAGTTTTTGTTCTTCTTGACAGAACTCTTTATGCAACTTATACATTTTTCTTATGTTTAAGTCGGAAGACAAATACCTAGTTTCTAGAATAATGACTGCTGTATCTATTTTTTATGTGTTGAATCACAAAATTTCACTTTTGGGTACTCATTTTCTTATTATTTTGTCCTTTTCCCTTCTTATCTGGCTCAGTAACACCCAGATGGTTAGTCATCTTGCAAACTGACGTAAACCATCTATTAATTATGTCAAAAGTTTTTAGAAAAAAAGCTTTGCATACACGTTTATTAATCAATGTAGTTTGTGTACTAAATTTTCGATTCGTTGTAGTATTACATTTCTTTTGTTAACTTCACCTTTTCTTATGCATGAAGAAAGAAAGGCGGTCTGAAGATCACATGTTGGTAGTTTATAATAAGAATCAAAGAGTTCCTTTCTTTGTGCCTCTGAAATATTTTGATTGCACTTATATCGGCACATGTGATCCTAAACTTCCAATCTCTTACTCCTATGTAATTTATTCTTATTCACATATTCTTTGCCCTGAGTTCGCAAATGTGTTTTTTAATTTACTTTCCAGTCAGCCTCGCCCCTTTGCCATTTTATAGTTTTAGCAGGAGTAACATGTGGCATATCACTAACCATGTGAGAATTGTTTTCATTGTAACTTGCTTCATCTGAGTCAGACATTTTACTTCAAGGCTCAAAGTCCTCATCCTTGTCTGTTTGGTAAAGTTCTAAATGAAAAATTTTGCTGTTAAACCATTAAAGCTGATAAAGTTATTACTGAAAATCTTAACCTCACAAAACGTAGAGTATATTTTGACATATTGGAGTGCTTATCAAACAACTTGCACATAATATAAAACTGATTAAATTTACCTTAATCAGTTTCCATGTCAAACTAGTTACTACCAAACACGTATAACGCAAGCTTTTAGTTTAATACCGTATTAAACGTCACCAACTATATGTAACAACCATTGAATAAATAAAGCTGAGGAAGTAACATGGTATATGAAAACCACTCAGAAAAACGTGACGGAAATAGTACCACCCATGCAAACCACAAATGATTCACTTATGCTGTTCGTTTCCCGTGCTTACGTTGTTTTTGTTGTCTGTCGAGTTTTAATTATTAATTTTCCTGTTTACTAATTTATTATCGTGCTTTATTAGTTTATCAGATTTACCTGTAAGACTGATTGTTAGTAAGTAATAGTTCTTAACTGTTTTATGTTAGTTTTACAAATTGTGTGTAAATGCAATTTTTAAACATGATTGATTTATGGCATTCCTTATATTCCAATAATTTTGCATCGATACGCTGTTTTTTATAAATAATAATGGTTAACTGTAATTGTTAAATAAATGTTAATGCTAACCACGTGATAAAATAAAATTAAAATTTATGGTTTTATTATTGAATGCAATACCAAAAATAGAGTATGGCTATTAATTTATAGTACTGAAACCACTGTGAACGTGAACGGAAACGTCATATTCGCCATCTTAGAGAACCATCTCGATTCTACACTAAAAATAACTAATCTTACTTCCTTAGCTTTCTTTATTCAATAGTAACAACAATAAACTGTTGGAATAGAAAGGGTATATGTCCGCTTGTACCCTTTCTATTGTAAGGGGTTTATCATTTTAATATTGTTTATTATTTATACTGGACGACAGATGGCCTAAGCAAATAGAAAAAGCACTTGTACCCTTTCTATACTAAGAGATGGGTATATTAACTTTCATACACTGTAGTTATCTTAGAATTAAAAGCACTTATACCCTTTCTATTCTAACCCCTTCAATCATAAACATAACGGAATAAATTTATATAAATTTCTTCGTAATGACCAGATGTCAGCCACTTAGTCTTTCATGTTAATTTAAAACCTTTAAGAATAAGAAAATATTGAGTTCTTTTGATTTTGATTTGCTGTAGTGATTCACCCCCGCTTTACGTGGTGGCAAAATAAAATAAATGTTTTTATTTTATTTTGCCACCATAATGTTCTTTATACGCCTCCAAATGCGGGCGTAATGTGGTCTTTATAGCACGGAAATGTCATTGATGCTAAGCAGCATGATTGACAGCAAACACATGACATGATATATAATAGCAATATCACAGTATCTTAGTAACAACAAATTACCCTACTGTCGACTTTATTTCACTGCATTTGCATTTAAAAACTTGCCTAAAATACTGAATCTTTTTAATATTTTGTTCCAGTTTCATGGTGCAAAATAAAGTAAAACATTGTATGTACCACGGGCATAATTGTAGATTATGGCTCTCAGGAATATAAAAGTCCTCCGCTTCGCGTCGGGCTTTTAACATTCCCTCGAGCCATAATCTTCTGATTATGCCCTTAATACATAAATGTCTATTATGTCTTCTATTTTTTCATTTAGGACTTGATAAAGCCAATGAAAATTGGCGAAAAGTTGTAATTAATGATGTTAAATAGAAGTTTTTTAGAATTAAAAACAAAGTGTGGCATTTAAAAAAACCCTACTTTCCATCCTTTATTATGATAACAATATGGTACAATTTTCTTAATTAAACCTAACTAAGTAACATATATTTTACATCAAGTCTAAAAATAAAAAATATAAAAAGCAATGATGGATCAAAAAATACGTAATTTATTGATTATAAAATAATACTAGTTTATTAAATCTTTGTCGAATTTGTTTCTTTTTGTTAGTGTTTTTTTTGTTCCGACAATTGGTGCATCTTAATTTTAATAAATTTGTTTATATTTTTTTTAATTAAAAGAGCTCTATGACCGAATTGCATAATATAGTCTTCCTCTTCCATATCATGAATCATTACTTCCTCATGCATAAAAACTTGGTCAAACGTTCTTAGAAAGATTATTTTACAGATTTGGGTGTAATTATATTTTTGATGCAATACAGTAAATGATTTCTCACATATGATACACAACTTAATAACGTCTTGTGATGCACATTTAAGGTTTCCCCATGTTTTCTGTTTCTGTAACAAACTCAGTGGTTCGTTTGCGATAAGGAAACCTCTGCAATCTTCACAGTCCACTGTTTTTTCTATACTTTTAACAACGTATCCAGCAATATATTTGATAACGTCTTCCGTCACAAAATTTAAAATTGGATTCTCTTTCAGTTTTAATATGAATAGAATATTTTCCAATTCTTCTTTTGAAAAATCAGATACATCTTGCTTATGAGAATAATCAGTAAACGACAATATTTTGATATCAAGAAAATCTATGCAATTCCCATACTTAGTTCCACCAATAGAATGGTGGCATATGAGTCTTTTATACGCATATTTGAACTGATAAGCTGATGGATTATTGTTACTCCCAAATCGGCTCCGTACAGCCCCAAAAAATATTTCTAGGTGATCCTGTGATAGTTTATAACTTAATAGATACTTCATTTTCGTTTCACTCATTAACATTTTAAACAAACATAAGAGGTTAGTAAGATCTACAATAAATCCAACGAATCCCAACTTCTTTTGAGTGGTGTACATTGAAATTTGGCTATCGAAGTTCTTTAGACTTTTTAAATATATTATTACATTATGAACACGTTGCTCAATTTTGTCAAAACTGCTTAAATCCAGCTTTTGTTTATAAACATAGTTAGCTACAAAAGATTTTGAATTTAAAATATCGAAAGCATCATTGATATTTTCACAAAAAGCTAAAGAATCCTGAAAATCGTTACATTTAACTACATTTCTTAAATATACAAATGAATGTGCCACGCTCAAACTTAATGTTTGTGCAGCAATTTTTACATTCATGATTTTATCCTTAAAATCTATGTGCCTTTTGCGTAATTTATTGCCCGTTCTAAATCCTTCCTTCTCTTGAAATAGAAGTAGTTTCTGAAAATATTCCCAATCAATAATCCCGCTAGTGCTTTCAATGCGACAGGCGGCAACTGAATTTCGTATAAGCTTTATCATACGACATGCATCAAGAAACACTAGTATCTATAAAAAAAATCAGTTTAATAATGCATTTTATGATGATAATTAACTTACTCTATTAGGTACTCCTGGTATGTTCAGCCACGGTGTAAATTTGCCATCAATATCAAAATTTGCACCAATGTGTTTACATGGCTAAATTAACAGCAGCACCATCAAAAGTTATACTATACACCTTCGCACCTGTATTTAACACTGTTTTAATGCAGTTTGCTAATATACTAGCTCGTTCGGTAGCTAAGAGCGATTTTATTAAAAAGTATCCAAGTGGGACTTTCCAGTTATCACTTAGAGAAACAGCCATGAATACCAAGGCATTTCTGCAATGTGGTAAATTTTGGGGATTGTTGCTGGTGGTATCTTCAGTCCCCAAGTCCACAAAACCATAAAATTTCTCCCCGTCAAAATGAATGTTATCCCGAATTGCCATTTCATCTACAGTTATATTAACAATTACTTCTCCGTTTCTGGCTCTGTTTTCAAAAGCCGAAATACTTTCTTTGGTAAAGCCAGGATTATCATTTCCACTTGGAAATAGTATCAGGGTGAGGTAATACATTCTTAAATTGCTTCCGTATGTAATTATATGCTTTTGTAGAATAATATTGTAATGTAATAGCAAACGCTCGTAACTCTGGACCAAATTTGGTTTTTTTGCCTTCAAGTCGCCTTTGTAACATTATTCCTAAATTATCAGATGAATCCTAAAATCAATGTAACTGTGTTTATTCACATATTTTTGCAATTATTTATTAACCTGTAAAATTTATTCCATTTCTTCTGAAAGCAAATTCTTTGATCTTAAATTTATCAATAAATCTGTTAATGTTTTCACTTTAGCCTTCAATCGACAAACTATATTTTGTAGTGTACGAATTTGTCTATTTTTTTGTTGTAATTTCAACATTGCTACATTATAAGTTTTATGAGCTCTTCTTGGTGTTGACAAATCAATGTTGCTTGTATATCTTATACATGATGTTGATTTTTCTGGAGTGCGAAGCAAATTGCTGTTATTTGATGTAGACGGTTGTGAAGGTTGAACATTATAATCCAATTCAGCTGTACCTTCTGTTGTTGGTATTTTGGTTTGATGCAGTATACTACAACTAAAATGAATAATAACGATTAACACCTATATGTTAAAATTGTAACCTTAAATTTAGTTGATCGTCATCTGGGTTCATGGAGACAGGTACCCTTGTCGGAACAGTATTTATTGCTAACCTAGCCCGTTTGACTCCCTTTTGCGAATATGCATTCGAAGGAAAATGAAGAGAACAGATTTTGGAATTTTTTTTTAAATCGGGTTCATTCATATCTAGAGCAGCAATCCACTTGTTTCGCATTTCAATATTCCGAGGGAATCTTTAAAGTAATTTTTTTAATAGATATTAATACTTATTTTACATTACTTACAAATGATGCGGACGATTGCTCCTTGATTTACACAGTACACAATAATTGTCATTATTTACAAATGTTGGTTTTAATGGCAATTCCATTACAAACCACACACAACAAATTTTACACAAACTACTTAAACTGATTATAAAATAAGCTTTAATCTGCACCAATAACTAATAATTTAAGGATGAATTATATAGATATAAAAAGAACTGTGACATAACCTTTATTATTTTTTATCGTAAAATTCAATTTTTTGCGCATGCGTGCTTAGAGGGTTCTATTTTGTACCCCGTTACTTCCCTCTTGCCCTTTACATAGGACACAAACGAAACTGTTGTTAATAGATAAGAAAGCCGAGTTTAGTATTTATGATTAAAATAATAATATAGAATTAAAGTTATTCATTTAAAAATAGTTAATCCGATATCAAGCCCGTAAGTTAGTTAATACGTTAGCCGTTAAGCATTGATAATGTGTTTTGAGTTAAGTAATCTATTTTGTATTATAATGCGCATCTGGAATGGAAAAGTTAGAAATAAGCCTTTTATATTAATTCAATGTAGAAATAGAAAAACGTAAGTATTCAAATAATATTAATAATAATTAATAAATTTATTTGTGCTTTGTAACAAATATGTACTTTCGCTCGTCAAATAGTTAATGAAAATGTATAAAACTTATTGTTCTTACACTTACGTTTGCATTAAATCTAAAACAAAGTTTGTAAGAATAAAACACGTTATTAGTAAGAAATCTTGCGACTTTTTCTCTGAAAGCATTATAAGTATGCGTGATAACTTTTTTTATCCAAAACTCAGAGCCGTCCAGTGTTTTAGATAAACGACAGTATTTTTAAAACGAGTATTGTATACATGGATATCCGACTGTAATAGTTATTTACAACGGTACAACGGATATTATGGACGAATAAGTATAATAAGTATAAGCCGAGTCAGAATTTGTTTGCGTAATATCCGGGTACCGGAGGAATAACGTAACGCACTTTATTTCACACTGAAACTCACTGAAAATTAAGAAGAACAATAAATGGATTTGTTCAAACCGGCGTCAAGCAAAAATGGATAATTATCGTGGTTATCAGGGTTACTGGGGACGCTAGGGTTGTTTGTTTACAATTTGCGATCAGTCAAAAATGTAAAAATGTGTGATGAGAATATGAAGAATTACGACGAAATCTTAGCAGCTACAGCAAAACTTATTGCACTCAAGCCTGAGGAGCGTTACAATAAAGAATACAAGGTGTTTAATGAATGGCGACGGCAATATGAAATGAAAATAATTGATTAGGAAGCTATGTTTTTCATATGTTGGCCTATGATTTAGTGAGTAGTTATTCCGTTTTCAATACATAGTTTTAGTACCATTTGTTCCATTTCTAGTCCAAAATATACTGCGGTTCTTCTTTGTGGAGCAAATATTCGATGGTAAAATCAATGCTGCATGTCTTCGAGAATATTGATATTTCAACATTTGCACGATTGAAACCATTTTTAAAACATCATTCAGTTGGTCACCAGGTTAAACAAGCACAAGTTCTCACTCGAGAAGAAGTTTATGAATTCATCAAAAATGCTCCTGATAAGGAGTATCTTTTGATAAAATTAAGTTACTTTTTTGTATTTGTGAACAATTTGTTCCTAAAATAATGTCTATTTTTAGGTGGTTTCCCTGATTGAAGTGGCTGGAGGCTGCCGCCGAGAGGAACTGTATGAAATGTCTATAAGAGACATACGAATCACTGAATCTCAAGTAGTTATTACCATTCCTAAAATAAAAACCAACCAGACACGAGTATTTAGAACAATCCAAGACATTGAAGGAATTAACTTTTTGGCTCTTTATCAAAAATACGTAAATTAACGACCAAAACATGTTAAGCACGATAACTTTGTGGGATACCGACATGGGCAATACATTAATCAAAGAGTTGGAATTCACAAAATTGGTTAAGTGGCGAGAAAAATTGCCGAATTTTTGGGTTTAAAAATCCTGAAAATTATACTGAACATTCTCTGCGACGTACAAGTTCTACACTTCTTGCGGATTCTGGAGCCGTTATTTCGGTTCTAAAAAGATTTGGAGGGTGGAAAAGCAACACCGTTGCTAAAAGATATGTTCAAGACTCTCTTGTTGGCAAAAACAAAATTGCACGCATGATTCAAAGCGGCGAAAGTTTTGTGGAAGTAGTTACAAAATGGCAATAAAAAGAGTCCTTTTCAAAAACTGTACCATCAGGAGACAATGTCTGCAACAGAAATTCGAATGTCAATAATAACGCCTTAGCCGCAACAATACGTCATGAAGAAATTTGTCCACTACAAGTTGATGGAAACGAAAATTGCACAATTAGTATTAATTTTCAGATTCCAAAATATTATTAGTTCTAATTGGGGGTTTTAATTTATTTTACTATCGAATACACTCTACCGTAAAACCCAATATTACAGTACAGTATGAAATAAAGTATAATTGCAGCTTAGCATGGCAGAAACAGGTAAGCGTAAATATAGAAGATACAGTTAGGATTTGAAAATGAGAGCAGGCCTCTCAATTATCGAATAAGATACATGACAATGAATCAGAGCAAAATAAGCTAATATTAAAACAGTGGGTGATACGCTACTTGATAATCGTCTTAGCACGTATAAATTACTACTAATCTTGGGACTTATGCAGTCAGAATGTTCCGAAAAATTTAATTTAAGATCTATGCAAACACCCAAAAACTTTACAAAAGGAATGTTTGGCGAATTATGATATCTGAGCGATAAAATCATTTTTTCTGTTTTATTCAAATTAATGTTCAATTGATTAATAAGACACCAGTTATTAGCTCTTCTAATCAACTGTTCGGATTCTTTCATAGCTTAATCAATGCTCTTTGCACCAACCAATAATGTAGCATCGTCTGCGTACAATAGACAATTATTCCCTTGTGATACGAAACGAGGCATTTCATTAATGTATATCAGAAACAAAAGTGGGCCGAGGATGCTACACTCGCGTACACCTTTAGCTAACGACAGTTTACTTGAATATTCATTGTTTACTCCTGCACATTGACACCGATTTGATAAATAAGATTTTATTAATGCTATACTTTTTTCATTAAAATTGGACACTTTCTAATTTTGTTAGTAGCATGTCATGTGATACACTATCAAACGCCCTTGATAAATCTATGATAATAGCACGTGTATGTTCACCTCTTTCCAAGTGATCAAGAGTTTGGTTAACAAAGGTTGCGATAGCATCAGAGTTACACCTACCAGATCTAAACCCAAATTGATTTTCAGTACAAAGATTTTGTTCTCAAAGTATGTACTGATTTCGTATATTTTTGAAATTGTTGGGAAAACTGAAATTGGACGGTAATTTGCTACATCAACTTTACACTTTTTGTAAATTGCAGCTACTTTCAAACAATCCCGATAAGTGTACTTTGAGAGGGTTTCGTTGATTAATCTTACAAGAGGCGAAACATACAGACTAACATTTGATTTTATCAGATTAACACTAATGTCATATGTATCTTTCGTGCTATTGCTATTCAGAGACAATAAAGTATCCCTAACTTCAATAGATGTAACTATATCTAAAGTCCTGTGAGACAGCAATGTTGCATATAGTTGCATGCAATGGGCTCTGTAAAGGACTGTTAATGCCACTACTGTTAGCCTTGACAAAATGTGAATTAGCTCTTCGACAGGAATATTGGTAATAGTATGTTTTTTTGGATTTCGATGTGAATTAACAATCTTTCACATAGTCCCAACGGGATTAGAAGATGTTTCTATTGCTGTACTATTTGCTTTAATTTTGGCTTCTTTAAGTGCAATTCTATAACTCCAGTAAATTTTACCCTTAAACGTTAAAAGGTTTTGAGACTTACTTAATTCGTACAATTCACAAATTAAGTGATATAAATCCCGAAACCTCCTTATTTTATTATCAAACCACTTAATGTCCGCATTTGATCTTTTAAATGATAATACTTTCAAAGGAGATGCAATTACCATAGCATCACAAATATTATGAAACATATTAAATTTTGTGTTAGTATCTAAATTTTTATCACTAAGATAGTCCCAACTGTATTGATTTAAGATGCGATGCAAACAACTGGTTCCATTAGTGGTTATCGGTCTATGCAGTTTAATCGAAATGCTAGGAGATCCAC
The DNA here is from genome assembly GCA_036346205.1 of Vesta saturnalis. Classification (NCBI taxonomy): domain Eukaryota; kingdom Metazoa; phylum Arthropoda; class Insecta; order Coleoptera; family Lampyridae; genus Vesta; species Vesta saturnalis. The sequence continues at coordinate 673,379 of JARFJB010002147.1, read as the reverse complement.
TCGTAAGTTGAACAGCAATTTATTGTCCTAAATGATCCGAAAGATTCATGTCGATTGTATTTGATATAAAATCATTAATAGAAAAGTTTATAAAAATATTATCTATGCAGTTTACGTGTTGGCGACAAAATGGTTTTTATAAATTCAAAAGAATGAAACAAGTAACATAATTGCTTAGAATTTGCGTCTTCGGAATTGAATTGAGCGTTCAAATCTTCCACCCCCATAATATTATAAAGTTTGGAAGTTCCCGGATGGTGAGCGATAGCACCTAACAACCACTACATCTAGAAAACACAGAAGCTACTTCACAGTGCACTTCAATGGCAAGTTCGTTAATAAAGGGAAGTGGCTGATAACATATATTATCCGGTCTTGTAAGAATTAGAACTCCCCCGTATAATTAGTAAATACTCAATTAGCAAAAGCATTAAAACTAGCAGCGTCCCTGTAAATTAATTAACATATCTTAAAATCCGTATTCTATTTAATTGAGGCTTGACCGTGAAACGCACCTTTATAATGGAAATTTATTTAAAAGAAAATAAAAACATGCCAATATCAAATACATTAACATACATGTTGCCTTTTGCGACTGCCGTCTATATATGAATGTGATAATTTTGCAGTTACAAGCAAAATTAGTTTCATTTAATGATTTCAAATATTAACCGTCTAATTAAAATGTTGAACAATGAATAGTTTTTATAAAGTGTAACAAAATAACTTTAAGATAGTACCAATGGAATTTGTCTGTTAATATACTTTCTACTGTGTAAAATGCAATGCATTCCAAAATTACATCCAACCGCTAACACATGTGAAAAGTACGCAACTAACTGACTTCAGTAATTTTTAACTCTGAGTTGACAGAATTATCCGCCATTAATTAAGCCGTAATGGAAATAATTATTTTTTAAGTTAGGAAGTGGTAAATTTTTTATACCAATCCCTCCGTTATTTGATGTGCAATCATTTACAATATTGAAATAATTAAAGAATCAGCAATTAATTTAATTTCGATTAAAGAAACTTCCGACGCTTTCGCCTGATCATGGGGAATTGTAATTTTCAAGAGACCCCACCGCGATCGAAATGACGTTATATAGGTAGGTCACGTGGTATTTCCGTCATCTTTATCTTCGTTCTTTCTTCGTTCCAGCAAAGGATGGCTGTATCCCTATTAAAGGATAAAGAGTAGTACTTTTAACCAGTTAATAAAATTTATCTTAATAGATACTTGCTCAAGAATTAAATTTGAAAGTATTTGATTTAGATTAATATTTATAGTAAAGAATTTTGCTAGCAGTAGCTTATACTTGAACTTTAGCCGCCGAAACTTAAATAAACTGACAAAGCTTGTATTTATTAACAAATTATTTTTTTTGGAACATATTTTTCTTTATTTTCAAATTTGAAGGTTGATCCAACTTTTATTTTCGGTACTATATGTGATTTTAATTTTAATTATGACATTGTGTTGCATGTTGTCTTATACTATATTTTTTCCTTGACTGCAAATTCAAGCCAACTTTTACGTTTGTTACTATTTGATCTTAGTTGTAGTTAATTAATACTGAAGTAGGAAATTAATGTCGGGAGAGCTAGCAGGGCCATGATCGTTATTTATTGTTACTCTTCAATTGAATAAAAGAAATTTAGATGAAACGTTAAGTTATCACGGTTCGCGACAATAATAAAACAGATCTGATAAATTAATATTAAGTTAAATAGCAAAGAACTAATTATAACTCGGAAATCTGTATTAAAAATAAATGAGTCCGGCGAGTGGCGCTAGTGCCAGGAATCGCGTAGGGAGCAATCTGGTTGAAATGTCGTGTGATTCGTATATACTGTAACTATAAACTCCATGATTTATATATTTCTTGACTTTGTCTATATTTCTACTTCTCACTTTCTTACGTGCCGAGGGAGTAGACAAATAACTGTACGGTAGTAGGAAGATACCGTTAGTAGGGAATTCTACATCGTCCGGGGCACGATTTGGCCAGTAACCGGTCTGCTCGCTATGGTATTACTCAAGAGAACAATACAATTGCCTCGTATCGACCTGGCTACAAGGGGCGGTCAAGGTCGAAACAGACAGGCCCCGTTACTGACGAAATTGCGAATGTAATGTACGAAAGATACCTTGATATTCTGTGTGTATCGGAGACAAAGCGCAAAGGAAAGGATGCTGTGGAGATGGAGGATGGCAACCTAGCACTATGGTGAGGAGTTCAGACTAAGGTGCATGGCGCAAAAGGAGTTGGGGTGATTGTAAGTGAAAGAGGAAAAAGATGTGTTAAACAGTATGAATTGGCATCTTTCCGGGTAATGTGGGTTAGAATGAAAGTGGAATTTCGAAGAATTTTTCTTATTGCATGTTATGCACCGGTGAATGGAGAAAGAGACCAGGAGCGTGAGAAGTTAATGAATGAAGCAGAGAAAATGTTGAACTACGTAAACCAAATTAAAGAGTGAGAATAGTGGGGATATGAACAGATGGGTTGGTGTACAGAGAGAACATACTGAACGTGTTCTAGGAAAGCCCGGAGACCAAAGAGTCAATGAGAATGATGAACGGCAGGTGAACATCTGTGTGGAGAGAAGCCTGTTTGTATCTAATACGTGGTTTAACAAAAAAATTATACACGGCAAAGTGGTGAATCGAAAGGTATGATAGACTTGACAGTATATGATGAACGGCTTAGATACCTGGTGAAAGACGAAAAAGTAACGCGCGGGTCGGGGTACGGACGGACCACTTTTTGTTTGTATCGAGAGTGTGTTTAGGGCAAAAGTGGTCCTGGAGAAGGAAATCAAACGTAGTGCGAACATCTAGAATTAGGGTAGATAAGCTAGTGGATAATGGTGCGATAATGAAATACGCAGATGCTGTAAGTAAAGAATTGAGTGTGAATGAAATAATATGGAACGAACAAGTAAAAGAGACTGACGTTGAAAGTGCATGGATAAGCTGGCAAAAAAGGTAGTATGTAAGAGAAAAGATGCATACATGGCAATGATTGCTGCAAAAAATGAGACTAAGAAAGAGCGATTGTGTGAGGTCTACAAATTAAGAAACAAAGAAGCGCAGGAGGCAGTGAGAACAAGTAAAGAGGAAGTGATAGATCTAGAATGAGAGAAAATGCAGAATTATTTTTCTGGAGTCAAAAATACAAAGCGTGACCCGAAACAGAACGCTGCAGGAGTAATGAGTATGAGCAACGAAATAGTATGGGACGATTGTGAAGTGAGAATATTTCGGAAAACTGTACAGTAGTGAGCAAAGTAAGTCTGAAGCGGTAAATAAGGAGAATGTAAAAGGAATGGTGAATGAAACTGAGGATATTGGGATAAATGAGGTACAGAAAACGGAGGAAGCTTAAAAAACGGCAAGGGAGCAGGCGTAGATGAAATCACTGGTGAAATGCTAAAGTATGGAGGTGCAAAGCTTATACGAAGATTGTGTGAATTATTCAATGTATGCCTTATGTGTGGAAAAGTGCCGAGGGAATAGAAGGTCGCGATCATTGTACCACTATATAAGAATAAGGGGAACAGGAGTGATTGCAAGAACTACAGAGGAATAAGTCTGCTCAGCGTGCCTGCTAAAGCATTTGAAAGAATACTGATAGATAGAGTACGAGAGACTACACAAATTAACATTTGGGATGTACATGGTGGCTTCATGGCAGGGAGAGGATATGTCGGTCAGATGGTTGTTCTCCAGCAGGTGATCGAAAAGTGTTTAAGTGTTTGTAGATCTGGAGAAAGCATACGGCAGAGTAAATAGGAAGAAGCTATGGGAAATAATAAACGAAAATGGCGTAATAAAAGTCCAATAAACGGAATTAGGGCAGTATACAACGGTAGCCGGGGTTGTGTTAGGGTGAGAGGAGGTGAGAGTGAATACTCTAATATTGAGCAAGGAGTGCGACAATGCTGTCTGGTGTCACCGTGGTGGTTCACTGTGTACATGGATAAATGTGTTAGACATGCATGTACCGATACAAATGGTGTAATGATTGGTGACGTAAATGTACGACATCTGATGTATGTAGATAACACAGTCATTAAGTGCGGGTGAGCTACAAGCTGCTCTGAGAAAGTTTGGTACAGTTTGTGAGAGCATGCACCTAAAGGTAAAGGTGAGCAAACTAAGGTGGTCGTGGTGTTCAGTCGGGAAGGTGGAAAGGAGAGTAGAGTATTTACTCTGCAAGATGAAATTGTGGAGAAAGTGGATGAGCTGGTATGTCTGGGTAGAATGTTTACTGCAGATAGTACAATGTAGGGCGAGATTGGACGAAGGGTCAATGATGGAAGTAAAGTGTAAAGCATGTGGACGATAATGAGAAACGAAAGCATGAGTATAGCTGCGAAACGAGCAACCTATAATGACGTCTGTGTCCCATCAGTACTGTATGAAAGTGAGACATGGGTATGTCAAAACAGCACGAAATAAAAATAAATCCCGTGAGTACGAGATCCCTGAGAAGCGCACGTGGTAAAACGAGAAGGGACAAGGTAAAGAATGAGTGCATAATGTAGTAGTGTGGCGAGGAAGAGACGATGATGGATAGATATAAAAGTGGTACATTACGTTGGTTTGGTCACGTTGAGAGAATGAACAACGCAAGATTAACGAAGCAAATACATGTGGGTATGGTTCGAGGTAAGGCCGGGGCTGGTAGGCCGTGTAAAACTTGGCTGAATGTAGTACAATGTATGATAAATGACAGAAAGATAAGGGGTTTTAAAATTAAAAGGGCATGTCAGAGACAATGAATGAACCTTGCGGAAGCTAGGGAGGTATGTGGAGATAGGAAATCATGGAGGATTGTGAATTAAAAATAAATAAGAGGCAGGGATTGTTTTGCCCACCCCGCAAGGGAATGCCGTGAAGGTTAAGTTAAGTTAAGTTTAGCCATTTAATCATGTCATTGTTGAAGGATTCGTGTTTGTAAATTGGGACCTGTGACTTCTGTCTACTTCCCTAACCTCCGACCGTCCGCAATAACTTAGTTTTAGGAACATATGCCACGGCTGTTGAACTCTAAAGTTATCCTCCACTGAAGTACCTGGAGCAGTCCGTTTGGGAGACCGTATACTGACCAGAACTGGCGCAATGGCAGTCTGGACCGGAGTATCCCTTTGAGTGACGCCCGTGGCACATCTAACCGTATCAAAACCCTGGAATCAGAAACCGCCTGCCGTATCCGTTCATAAATTGAAATACACCGTAAGTTATAGGTATGTAAATATATTTCTTTTCTTACAAACGAGTCTCAATCTTTGTATTGGTCGAAGATGACTGCAAGCTACACTTACAAACCTTTTTATTTGGTACTTTGCGCTCCATTGTTTGATTTGTTTGTTTAGAATTTATTTCGTTTTCAATATAAGGTAGGTTAAGTGTATTTAGTTAGAAGTGTATAAATAGGGAATAAATAATGATTAAAACTTGCTAGTGTGTTTGTCAAAATCAAGTAGTTCTCACAATTATTGTCCGAACCTTACCCTTCTCTGACTAAGCTTTAGCCAGGAAAACATTAAAAATTGTGTCGACCGTAAGGCTGGTCACTCCTCAATAAGCCAAGTACTTCTGGTTTGGATAAATCAGTGCAAGACAAGTTGCTGACTCCCTTGCGTAACCAGGTCCATCGGATTTGAGTAACTCAAGAAAGCGTGATGCGAAACGGTGCATCGGACTTGTGCAAAAGGAAAGTATCAGAGGTGTTGACACTATCCACTGCACGGATTGTTCAATTGATGTTCCTAAACATGATTTCCAAAGATATCGGAGAAGTAATAGAGACAAAGTAAATGTGTGTCTACTTATAGATATTGGGGTTGAGGTAATTCGGAATGCATTGTTACGTATAGAGTATCTCAAAGCAATACTCATACTACCGCCCATACGTTTATGGGTGACATTGAAGTTAGTGTTCTGGAACTAATGCAAATTCAGTTGCAGAAACACCTTTTTCTGAAATGTAATGATGAGTTGTTTGGCTTGTACTTTATAAACAGCAGATAGACTACTGAGTTGGAACCATTGCATACAAAGTATGACATTTTGAGTGTCGCGATGGTGTTAGGAGAATATTTTTAAAGAATAATGTACATTTTGGATGCCAAGCAATCAGAATTTCAACATAAAGATACTGGTGAGTGTTTTCTACGAGTAATAATATAAAGTAATAGTAATGTATTTGTGGGCTCGTCGCTGGTGCAATACTTAGAAATTTTCTCCTATTACGGGATCTTCATACATGAGTGTACCAGTCGAAATTGTACATAAACATGCCATAGTTAAAGTGTTGAATAACGCTAATTCCTGCGTTGTGTGGGCTATTGTGTGTGAATTAGTGAATTAGTGGCACAGCGGACTTCTTACCCTAATTTCATAACGCTATTCAATTGGGATGGCATAGTGTATAATATTTCTGCTCTAGTTAACTCGTTTATTAGACAAGTTAAAGAAAAGTTGTATTGAACCTATAAAAAGAGCACTCAAAAAGGATAAGTGGAGGCCAAACATCTGACAAGGAAGTTGAACTCAAACACCGGTTGATTGCTGGCTATGCTTAAAAAATTTATTTAGGTTTACTAATAAGTTACGACCTGTTAATCAAACCTGTATTCCAAAGTAAAATGTGGCATGATTTTACTAGTAGGCCTGGTGATACCCGGTCTGATACTTTGGCCCAGTTTAGTTCCATGTACAGATTGCGCACATATTCTGCACCATGCTTTATGCAAAGCAAAAATGGAAAATTGTATCGACAAGGACAATAGTATAGGCTTAAAGTTATGTGGTGAATATTTTTTTATGTGCAAGACACGAAACTCCGCCTTATGTCCAATCTCTCAAGAACAGCATTCCATTCGTTGATGTACAGATATATCATTTCCAAAAAAGGGTTATGCAATACTGAATCATGTAGCACTTTTTTCTACTACCTGCTTAAAACAGTTTTCACGAAATAACGTTTTAATGGACGAAGACTCTACTTGTCTACATTACCTGAAGTTTCCAACACATGCTCATGCACATGCATGAATATTCTAGACAACCACCAAAAATTAATGATTTGACAGCCGATCTTCGTAACTTCAGGAAAGCTGATTAAAGTGTGCAAAAGTATAATTGACAGTATTGTGATATTATAACTGATCGGAATTCTAGCGAATGTAGTTGCTATAATTCAAGAGGCAATGCTGGTTTAGGTTAATCTCGCATACAAACGGTGTCGCGATAAAAGGACGTGGAAATTCGGAAAAAAGGACGCGTGCGACAAAAGGACGCGGCCAAAAAAGACGCGGCGACGAAACGGCGCAGAGACAAAGGGACGCCTCTAAAACTTTCCTTCACACTTTAAGCTTAGCTTAGGACTATTTAAGTTTTTTTGTTGATAACTTTTTAGTTTTGTAGTCCTATTTTATTCTCATTAAAAACGTTGTAAATTTGTCTTCGTTTTTGTATTTTATGCGTTTTTTCTTTCATCAATCTCAGCAACTTTTTGCTTCATTCTCATAATATCCATTATTTACACCTGCAATTGAAAGTTCCTCGTAAATATTCAATAGTCTTATGTTGCCATATTACGGTACAATCGCCTTAATTCTGTTGTTCTTTGTACACTTTCTTACGTGGAGGCACCGTTCCAGCTATAGTTGCCAAACATTAGGATGTGCGGCGTGTAGTACAGATGAGACCGCATTATTGGTTCGTGGTACAGTTTTTTGGATCATATTGTACACACACCATACGTTTCTAGAAAAGAGCGATTCGCTTCGCCTTCCTCTTCTATCTTTACATCCTCTCCAGGTATCTTCTAAATAATTAACTAGAGGTAGCCGTAAATTTTCATTTGTATTGTCAATTTCACCTTCCAGAAGTTCTTCGAATGCTTTTCAACTACGGCCTTTTCGGGTATGAAAGCAATAGCCGAAAGTTGACGCAGATGTAGGACAAATCACTGTATCTGACTTCCAATCATGTCACTTGAAGTTGTCTCCGGAGGCACTGCGTGAAGTGAAAGGAACAACCACCCACACTGGTTTGTGGAAACTCATCCTCAAACGCATTAACAAATGCTCCCTCGTAGTAGGCCGTTGTTGCGACTTATTTGTAAGGACGGCACATACAGTTGGAATAACGTTGTTGGACTGTACTCCATGAATCGTATAAAGTTGACCAAATAATGCTGGAATTACATATACTGTCAGGATACTAGTGGTCACAGTGCTCTATGAACGCCAAATTTCTTTTTGTAGAAAATAATAGGATGCGTTGTTCTCCCGGGCCGCTATCAAACAACGGGAAATGTTCAACATCACTATTTACAGTATATTCTGGAGGAGTGCCAGCTCTGTTAAATGTATGGGGTTTTCAGGAATAGCTCTATATTTGTTTTGGGCTCATTGTATGGTTCGTTTTAAATAAAATACAGAAGGTAACTGTCCAGCTACGGCCAACGAGATTACTTCTGATGCTGTAGCCACTACAGCATCAATGGGTTCAACTTGTTGAGCCATTCCCTTAATCTAATTGCAATCTAACCTTGCTTCCAGTTTTGCAGCATCAGCAACGTAGTTATGGGATGTACTCTACACAACTTCACATTCAAACGTATGTTGTAACTGGCACACTTCCAAATAGCCTTCTCTTCAATTATCCGTACATTTTTGTGAATAAAACGATTTAGTATCGACATGTTTTCGTCCTTTTCATTTTTTACAAACGTTAAGACAATAGTAGTAGATAGATACTTGACGCCATCTTGGATTTTGACGTCACTTCCGGTCAGGCCCACGTGGGGGACCGTATTTTCCACCCCTATGGTTTCTCTTCGAAGGTCTTTTTCAACTCTAATTTTTTACACACCCACGCGTGAGACCATATTTTCCACCCCTTTCTTTTCGGAGGCCTTTTTCAACCCTATTTATTTTTTATACGCCCGCGTATGAGACCGTATTTTCCACCCCTATGGTTTCAACCCTTTTCAACACTTGATGGGATTTTTATCCCTAATTATTTTTACTCGCTTACTTGAGGGGCGTATTTTTTTACTCCTATTTCATCGCCGCCCACGTGTAGGAGTCGTTCTTTGTTGTTCATTTTTAATTAATTAATTAATTATTTTTTAACCCGGGGAAATTCTCGATCCTAATCTGTTGGCTTATAAGATTATCTTAAAACCTGTATTCTGATAAGGGTGGGCAAATAATCATTAGATGTAAAAGATAGTAACCTGTGTCTATTATTAACATTTATTAGAGCATAATTATCAGATATTTGAATAATATAAAACTCATTTAAAGGATTGATTAGGTAATAATTACGTGCGGGAAAAAGTGACTGTATCTCCCCATATTACTTTATTAGCCTATTTTTATCAAATGAGATTGTTATTACATTTATTTTAACTCCAATCTACAGATTGTTTAACATACAAAATTTATTTATACATTGATTACGTATTAACCTGTAAGGCACGTCTCGCTGAAGGGTACAATTGGATGCGCGTCCTACCATAATCTGATAACTTATAAGCTGATCTTAAATCTGTATTAGAGTCGATATACCGTTTATTTCAAGTAATTTTTCAGTATATATAAAACGCGTGAGAGTGGACCTGTATTATTTGTTGTAATATGTGTTATTACACTTTCTTTTTAATTGCAGGTTGTAACCTTCTACCTACACAACCTTCAACTTATACACGAATTAATAACGACCACCATTAGTTTATAACAATATTGCTTGGTACCGCATTTTTATTTACGTCGAACTCATATAAAGTTATTAACGCTTCATTTGAATGGGGCTATCAACTATTAAAAGGTCAACTGTTAAAAGAAGAACAATAACGACCTTGATATTAAAAAGATGATTAATACTTTTGTATTTCAATTTTAAAAAATCAAGCGCTGTATTATGAGGGTCAATCAGCCCGGGCATGTAAAATAGACTTTTTTAATTATGTCCATTTAAATCCTGATATATAAGAACAAAAGTGTATTTAAAGATTACTATCAAAGACTGTTCTGTAATAAAAAATGATGAAAAATAAAAGGTCTTAGATTTTAGTGTATTTTTACATCCAGTTAATTAAAATTATTTTTCCAATGAAGTTAAACGACTGATTTAGTTTAATGAGTGTTTTATACCGTAATGAATATGTTATAAAAACGCTTTGCTAAAATAAAAAACGTTATTAAAATTATTACATTTCTTTTAATGCCAAGTTTGGCTTCGTATGTACAAATCATGTTATTATTATTACCTAACTTCACCTTCAGCAATAAGGTCATTCGGTATTAAAAGATAAACATCATACTTATTTACCTTGAAAAAGTCATCGGCTTTGAAGTTAGCGATAAGCATGGCCTTGAAATTGGCCTTGAAATTAGCCTTGTACATTTCAAGAAAACTTTATTTGACCTTTGACCCTGTAAAATGCTATAAAAACGTACGCCAGGGTTTAGTTAATTTAGTTCTTTTTTGAAGAGCATCATATCGCTATAGAGTCTTTAACCAAATATTGAGATTATTCAGTGCTGGCGCGTTAACAGGCGAGGGGCTAAAAAACGCATACAATGTCGTTACTTATAAGATGTTTTGTGAAAATGACACTATCGATTCGATAGAAATTTATAATGATTTTGTAGAGGCTACACAACGGGTTGGTGGAATGTAAGTATATTTATTTGTATTTTTAAATTTTAATTATTTTTTAAAGCCCTGCTCAACTAAGCATGAAAGGTGTATTTGACGATGATGAGATGATGGAAACTGCAGATGCGGAGGATCTGATAACGGTATGTCTTTTTAATTTTCTATTGTATTACTTGCTGAATGAGTACATTACAGCAAAACCAAACGGGCTCAGTTTCCCAGCAGCAGGCCGGACCATCCCCAGGGTTCAATCGTATAAATATAATAGGAGAGTCAGACAGTGAATTTATTAAAAAATGCAATACAACCTGTAAAATGCTACGATTTAACTTCAATGACGAGACGTGCAAGGATGATCCCTTAACATGGCTACAGGTAAAATATACCATTTACTAAAAATTTATATTATACCTATCTTTTTTACAGGGTGCATTACAAGAACTGTATACATATATGGTAAAGGATGCGGATCCATCAGAACGTGTCGGTATCACGCTAAGAAATCCAAATTTCCCAGACAAGCCAATTGGCATTTCATTTAGAAGAGTGGACCAGTTGTCGGTAAAAGTGATAATGTCGCTACTGGAAAAGGTAATTCCGAGCAACGCTAGTTTTTTCTCCAGTGACTTGTTAGTTTTAAACGTTGATAGAGTGTCGGTACCTGTAGGCTATGGGCGCAAAAACTTGACAGTGTTAAAATTTGAACACTTTTACAAAGGGTATTATTGTTGTACCATCAACACTTAACGATAATAATTGTTTAGCTCGCGCTCTAGTTATAGCTATTGCATTTAGAAGTAACGATACAATGAGTAGTAGTATCGTATTGGGTTATCCCTTACTTCAAGAACGAGCATATTCTGGCATTTTAAAATCATTTAGCTTCATATACCATTGTAGTTTATAATTCACGTATAGGCGATTCAGTTTATTTTGAAGGTCCTAGGGAACCGGGTAGGGTAGTTTTAAATTTAATATTAGAAGACGAGCCTTATAACGTCATTACCAGCCTAACTTCAGCATTTACTTATAGTTATTACTGCGAACAGTGCAAAAAGTGTTATAATGTCAAAAAAAATCATATAAAATGTATGTACCAGTGCCCCGCGTCTCATCAAAAACCACTTTGTTCTATTGAAAACTCTAAAATTGTCTGCAATGATTTCAGGAGATTTTTTTACGGTGTAGAATGTCTTAATAACAATAAGGACACTAAACTATGTGAAAAATTACGTAGATGTATAAAATGTCTTAAAACCAGTGAAGTAAAGGGTAAACATAGATGCGGATACAGCTACTGCTCCACGTGCCGGGATCAGACACCTATCGGTCATCTTTGCTACATGGCCGTTAACAAAGCTCGACGTGACAGCGGTAATAATAAACCATCTATGTTTATCTTTTACGATTTGGAGTGTATGCAAGAGAAGGTGTGTGAGGGGACGGATGCCCAATCTATGCGTGGCCGCGATTGTTTGTTCCACTTGTGTTCAACACATCGGCTGAGCGATGCTCGACGTGTAGCGAAATAGTGCACATTTTCAGAGAAAATCCTGTTGAATCGTTTCTGTCATATGTTGCCGAGAGAACGCGAAAGTTTAAAGTTACATGCATCGCACATAAGATGTCGAACTTTTAAACACTCGAGACGCGTTTTACGGTGGTCGCACTAATGCTAGCAAGCTTTATCATCAATGTGACGGAGTTAACGAGAAAATCATGTATTATGACGTATGCTCGTTATACCCTTATGTAAATAAATATTGTAAGTATCCTGTAGGTCATCCGAGAATTCATGTAGGTTTAGATTGTAAGAACATTTCGTTGGACACGGTGGAGGTTTTAATTAAATGTCGAGTACTGCCGCCCTCTAATCTCTACCACCCTGTTTTACCCTTAAAAATGCACGGCAAGCTGATGTTTGTGTTGTGTAGGACTTGCGCTGTTGAGTTAAATGAAAGGGATTGTGAGCATCATGAGACCGAGCGCAGTTTCGTTGGAACGTTTGTAGCTGACAGCTGCGTAAGGCTATCTCTAAAAACTATAGTCCTGGATGTTCTTGAAGTTTGGTAACCACATGTGACAAAGCCACGAAACAGGGTTGGTTATTTAGCGGGTACATCGATAATTTCCTGAAACTCAAGCAGGAATGATCAGGGTGACCTATCCATTGCACGTGAGAAGCTACGAAATTGATTTACATAGCGGAATATTATGAGAAGGAGAGGATTCAATTAGACGCGTATAGTATTAAGAAAAATCCCGGCTTAATGTACCTGGCTAAACTAATGCTGAATTCTTTTTGGGGTAAGTTTGGTCAACGCAAAAAATTAAGCCAGTGGAGTATTGTATCTGAGCCAAAGGAATTTTTTTAATTTTTTACCGATCCATTGGTTCCGGTACAATCTATAATACCTATTAATGATAATGTAGTAATGGTAAATTGGGATAGACGTGAAGGTAAGGCTGAATCACAAAAAACTATTAATGTGTCCATAGCCGCTTACACGACAGCTCATGCACGTTTAGAATTATATAGTTACCTAGAGAAACTAGATCGCCGCGTTCTGTATTATGATGCAGACACTGTCGTGTTTGTGGCGAAACCCGATGACTAAAATCCAACTTGCGGAGATTTCCTTGGCCAAATGACCGACGAATTGGAAGCGTACGGCGAAGGAAGTTATATAGCCGAATTTGTTAGTGCAGGACCGAAAAGCTATAGTTATAATGTGTTTTCAACCAAGAACAGACAATTAAATCAGTGCGTAAAGTGAAGGGTATTACCTTAAACTATAAGAACTCACGAGTTATAAACTTTGAAACGATGAAAGATATGGTGCTTAGTAATAGTAAAGACTCCCTTTTTGTGTATAATGATAGAAAAATAGTTAGAGACAGATGCTACAATGTGCTAAGTAGGCCTGAATCTAAACAGTATAGAATAAGTTACACTAAACGACGTAGAATAGAAAACTTTGATACTCTTCCATTTGGGTATAAGGAATAAACAATAAAAAAGATAAAAAACAGTAAAATGCTTTTATTTAATTAATTAATATACGTTAAGCTTACGAGGATGTCATCCAGATCACTGTCACCGTCATTTAAACGTCTGATACGGTGTCGGAAGAGGGTCGAGTGGAGCTCTAAGGAGGTCTTCCAGTATCGACGATGGTGCTTTCATGTGTATCGTCGTCGTCTCCTCTATCCGTCTACCTGATGATGATGCACCTGACTGGTTTTCAAACCGATGCTTGGATTTAACAGCCATACTACTACCGTCACGCACAGGTAATCCCAGCGACGTCGAGGGCTGTAATGCTTGGCGTTGACTTGCTGCCTCTTCCTCGTCGACGTCACTGTCTACAGTAATCACTGTCGTCTGCACTGTTCCCTTCATCCTCTTCGGAGGTGTACCAGAACCACCGACTACTGTTGTTCTGCACTCATTCGGCACTTTTCTTTTTCCTGTACCCCCTAAAAAGCGCTGTACCCCCATTCCGTGCCTCTCGAGAGCTACGTCGCCTTCCACAAAACGCCTCTGCTGAATCTCGAGCTGAGCTCGTATCACTTCTCGGAGTTGCTTCATTTTTCGAGGGTGTCGAGCTCGTACTCACTATCGATGTCCATTATCTTGCTAAAGTTTTCCATTTTTTGAACTGTGTAGTGTTGTAGTAAGTAAGTACATACGCAAGGGTTGTATATATATATATATAATATATATTATATATATATATATATATATATATATATATATATATATATATATATATATATATATATATATATATATATATATATATATATATATATTATATATATACACAAAGTCATTATCATTATAAGCGTCATAGAAAGAAAGCATGATAATGACTAGAAACGCATACTGTTTTTCCCAAAGTGCACTCTCTAATTAAATAGCCTCTTAACGTAATCGTCTGCAATTTAGAAATCTACAAATACACAAATAATAGTTAGAAACTGCATTCCAAGTGTCGAAAATCATTCTAAACTATAGGTTGTTTGCTCGAAATTTGCTCAATATGAAAATAATGACTAGAAAATGCATTCTGCTCGCTCGCATTGCAATGTAGCGTCACATTCTTGGATTTAATGTTTATTAAATCTTTCAGCTATAGATATTTTTTTGCAAAAGATTATTTGTCATATTTGTCTTGCTTCTTGAAGATAGAGGCTTGTCGTTTTCCTCTTAAAAAATATTCATGAACGCTTTCAGATGCAGCTATCGTCGTTTCAAGAAGCTTACACTCATGCCCTCTGGCTAAATACATCAATTACCGTTAGTATGTAACTGCATCCACTATTGTGTTTTGCTTAAATTCGCTAATATCGCAAAAGTACCGCACGATACCTAAAGGTTACTCACAATGTACCAGTCTTGCGTAAATCTCTCACTGTAGATTTACGCATGGTTTCTGTACCAAACTCTAATAATTGCCTTAGGGTAGCTTAAAATTTCAAACAAGGCAATTTCTTTACAGCGTCTTGCAAATAAGGATTTTACTTACAGCACCATTATGTCATCACTGGGAGTATCTTATTAGCCTTAATACAAAACAAAAACCATTGGGAAGTCAAACTCGGCTTGTTTTATTTGCTCTAGATTTTTATTTATTCGACAGCAAGGTATTTATCTATCAACCTAAAACAGTCCTCGCTGATAAAAGACCTTTTTTGATGGAGGTATTTCCGATAAGACAGATAGATGTAAAATTTGGCTTAAATCTGAAATAAATAGCATGAGTGGTAAACCAGAATATATTTTATACATTTTTCGAAATACCACTTGTACGTGAATCGTATATGGAATTTTTTTTGTTTTACGAGATCGTACATTTTTACTTTTTGTAAATAAGGTATTTAATTATCCCTTAAGAAGGAAGCAGTATGATAGAAATTAAAAGAAAATGTTATAATTTTAATAACGTTTTTTATTTTAGCAAAGCGTTTTTATAACATATTCATTATGTTGTAAAACACTCATTGTTAAACTAAATCGGTCGTTTAACTTTATTGGAAAAATAGTTCTAATTAACTAGGAGTACAAATACACTAAAATATAATGATGCTCTTTAAAAAAAAACTAAATTAACTAAACCCTGGCGTACGCTTTTATAGCATTTTACAGGGTCAAAGGTAAACAAAGTTGTCTTGAAATTCACAAGGCTAACTTCAAGGCCAACTTCAAGGCCATGATTATCGCTAACTTCAAGGCCGATGACTTTCTCATGGTAAATAAGTATGATGTTTATCTTTTAATACCGAATGACCTTATTGCTGAAGGTGAAGTTAGGTAATAATAATAACATGATTTGTACATACGAAGCCAAACTTGGCATTAAAAGAAATGTAATAATTTTAATAACGTTTTTTATTTTAGCAAAGCGTTTTTATAACATATTCATTACGGTATAAAACACTCATTATTAAACTAAATCAGTCGTTTAACTTCATTGGAAAAATAATTTTAATTAACTAGATGTAAAAATACACTAAAATCTAAGACCTTTTATTTTTCATCATTTTTTATTACAAAACAGTCTTTGATAGTAATCTTTAAATACACTTTTATTCTTATATATCAGGTTTTAAATGGACATAATTAAAAAAGTCTATTTTACATGCCCGGGCTGATAACTTAACTTAACCTTCACGCCATTCCCTTGCGGGGTAGGCAAACACAATCCCTGCTTCTTATTTATTTTTATTCACAATCTTTCTCCATGCTTTCCTATCTCCGCACACCTCCCTAGCTTCTGCAAGGTTCATACATAGTCTCTGACATGCCCTTTTGTTTTTAATACTCCTTATCTTTCTTTCCTTTATCATAGATTCTACTACATTCACCCAAGTTTTACGCGGCCTACCAGGCCCGGCCTTTCCCCTAACCTCACCCACATATATTTGTTTCGTTAATCATCCGTTGTTCATTCTCTTAATGTGACCAAACCAACGTAATGTACTACTTTTGTATCTATCCATCATCGTCTTTTCCTCACCACACTCCGTCATTATGCATTCATTTTTTATCTTGTCCCTTCTCGTTTTACCACATGCGCTTCTCAGGAATCTCATACCCACGGCATTTATTTTTCTTTCGTGCTTTCTTTGACATACCCTTGTCTCACTTCCATACAGTACTGACGGGACGAATACGCTGTTATAGATTGCTCGTTTCGCAGCTAGGCTCATGCTTTCATTTCTCATTATCGTCCGCATACTTCCAATCACTTTCCTTCCAGAATTGACCCTTCGTCCAATCTCGCTCTCAATTTTACTATCTGCAGTAAACATTCTACCGAGATATACCAGCTCGTCCACTTGCTCCACAATTTCATCTTGCAGAGTAAATACTCTACTCTCCTTTCCACTTTCCCGATTGAACACTACAATCTTAGTTTTGTTCACGTTTACCTTTAGGTCCATGCTCTCACAGACTGTACCAAACTTCCTCAGAGCGGGTTGCAACTCATCCGCACTGTCACTTAATAAGACTGTGCCATCTGCATACACCAGAAGTCGTACATTTACGTCACCAACTATTACACCATTTGTATCGGTTGAACAGCCACGGTGACATCACACAGCCTTGTCGCACTCCTTCCTCAATACTATAGTATTACTTCACACCTCCTCTCACCCTAACACATTCCCGACTACCGTTGCATAGTGCCGCCCTTATTCCATTTATTAGACCTTTATTTACGCCATATTCATTTAATATTTCCCACAGCTTCTCCCTTTTCACTCTGTAATATGCATTCTCCAGATCTACAAACGCACCATACAACTTCCTTTTTACCTTTAAATACTCTTCGATCACCTGCTGGAGAGCAACCATCTGATCGACACATCTTCTCCCTGACATGAAGCCACCTTGCACATCCCACATCTTAGTTTGTGTAGTTTCTCGTACTCTATCAATCAATATTCTTCCAAACACTTTACCAGGCGCGCTGAGTAAGCGTATTCCTCTGTAGTTCTTACAATCACTCTTGTTCCCCTTACCTTTATACAATGGTACAATGATCGCGCTCTTCCAATTACTCTGCACTTTTCCACACATAAGGCACATAATTCACACAATCTTCATATAAGCTTTGCACCACCATACTTGACCATTTCACCAGTGATTTCATCTACGCCTGCTCCCTTGCCATTTTTCAACCTTCCTACCGTTTTCTCTACCTCATTTATTCCAAAATCCTTCTCAGTTTCATCCATCATTTCTTCTATATTCTCCTTATTTAACCCTTCATTCTTACTTTCCTCACTACTGTACAGCTTTCCGAAATATTCTTGCCAGCATTTCCTCACTTTACAATCGTCCCATACTATTTCGTTTCTAGCATTCATCACTCTTGCAGCGTTCTGTTTAGAGCTACGTTTTGTATTTTTGACCCATTTCCAGAAGAGTTTTTTGTTTCCCTCAAAATCATTCTGCATTTTCTCTCCTTCCACAGCCATCACTACCTCTTTACTTATTCTCACTGCCTCCTTCGCTTCTGTGTTTCTTACTCTGTACACCTCATACAATCGCTTCTTCTCAGTCTCATTTTTTGCAGCAATCATTGCCATGTACGCATCTTTTTTCTTACATACTGCCTTTTTTACCGACTCATTCCACCGAGCACATTTTTTCTGTCTACCTACAGTCACTCTTCCACATATTCGCACGGCACAATTGATAACAGAGTTTTTCAAGCTTAATCATGCACTTTCAACGTCAGTATCTTTTATTTGTACGTTCCACACTGTTTCATTCACAGTCAACTCTTTACTCACAGCATCTGCGTATTTCATTCTCGCACCATTATCCACTAGTTTGTCAACCCTATTTCTGGACGTACGCACTACGTTTTCTTTCCGTCTCCAGGCCCACTTTTGCCCTAAGCACACTCTCGATACAACCAAAAAACGGTCCGATCCACACTCCGCTCCGCGCATTACTTTTGTGTCTTTCACCAGGTTTCTAAGCCTTTCATCATCCACTATCAAGTCTATCATACTTTTAGATTCACCTCATTGCCATGTATACATATGCACATTTTTATGTTTAAACCATGTATTGGATACAAACAGGCTTCTCTCCACACAGATGTTCAGCAGGTATTCACCGTTCTCATTGACTTTTTGGTCTCCGAACTTTCCTAGCACGCGTTTACTATGTTCTCTCTGTACACCCACCCATCCGTTCATATCCCCCAATATAATCACTCTTTCGTTTGGCTTACATACGTTCAACACGTTCTCTCCTTCATTCCAGAAGTTCTCACGCTCCTGGTCTCTCTCTCCATTCACCGGTGCATAGCATGCAATAATAAAGATTCTTTGAAACTCCACTTTCATTCTAACCCATATTACCCGGGGAGATACCAATTCGTACTGTTTAACACATCTTTTCGCTCTTTCACTTAAGATCATCCCAACACCCTTTGCGCAATGCACTTCAGTCTCAACTCCTGACCATAGTGCCAGGCTGCAATCTTCCATCTCCACAGCATCCTTTCCTTTGCGCTTTGTCTCCGATACACACATAATATCAAGGTGTTCTTCGTACATTACATTCGCAATTTCAAATTCTTTACCATGCATACCTCTAACATTCCACGTACCGACTCGCCATTCATTCATTGCACAGTCGTCAGCAACGGGGCCTGTCTATTTCGACCTTGACCGCCCCTTGTAGCCAGATCGATCCGAGGCAATTGTATTGTTTTCTTGAGTAATGCCATAGCGAGCAGACCGGTTACTGGCCAAATCGTGCCCCGGACGATGTAGCATTCCCTACTAACGGTATGGTCCTACTACCGGACAGTTATTTGTCTACTGTCACGACATAATATATAGATATAAATAATAGATCGTATACTTACTGTATGAATCTCGAAATGTACATATACATGTACATTTTTTTTCTCTTACCTACCCTTCAATCACACCACGCGTTTCAACCATACTGCTCTATACGCGATTTCTGGTTCCGCGCTTCTTTACCGGACTTGGTATTTATTAGCGACCAAATGTTATTTCGCGCCTATTCCAACTAAAGAGCCTTTTACTGATTAGACTATCATTATCTTTGTTTATTATTAGTATTCAAACCGCTGGGTATAAAACCTGTTCCAACGCTTACCCTTATTTGATTGATTTAGAAGTTATCATTTAACATGTATTAACACGTATTTAACTGAAAGCACCGGAATAAAGCTAATTATTTAACTTAAAATGTATGATAATCTTTTATGTTTAAATTTTTATTCCACAAAAATTTGCAATTTACCCGATTTCTTGTTTTATTGTTTTGAAAATAAAAGGTATTTGAATTCAATCGAAAAAAGTAATCTTTTAGAGTAAAACTTCTTTAAATTTCTTATTTATTAAACGAATTGAAAAGTATGTAGTTATTTAACTTGGAACTATGCAACTCTATTTAATTTACTCGATTCATATAATATGCTATTTACTATTTTAAATTTTTATTATTAAAATTTTCAATTTGCAATTGCTGATGACGCACCTACCTGCTTTCCCTTTGCGTTTCCTGGTTTCTTGTTTTATTATTTGAGAATAAAAGAAGGTATCAATCGCTAATGTGGACTTTTAGTAAAACTAAATTTTCCTTAAATAGCTACATTTCTTATTTATAAAATGAATATTGTAAAGAAGTGAGGGATACTAATTATTTAAATTAAAACAATGAGGATCTATTCAATTTAGTATGTTTAATTTGCTACTAAAAACTGAATTGCTTTAATTATTGACTTAATTCATTTACTGCCGGATTTAAGATGTATTTATACTTCAATTTTTTAGAAACGCCCGGGTTTCCCCTAACCTCTTGACCTTTATTTCTTTTAACTACTAAAATGCGTTTTATTTATTTGATGAAAAGAAACCGTATTTCATTCAGAATTTCGATTACAAATTATTTGTTTATTTATTTGCTTTCCTTCTGCGGATTCGATCTAGTTAAAAATTAAGTTATTTTATTATTTCTCTATAATTGATTGTCACTGCAAAAATGTTTACCTGTTTGAGTTCAAGACAAAGGGGCGGTATTTGCGCATTAGGCTTACACCACAATTCTACGAGTTTTAACAATCACATCTGGCATGGGTTTAAAAAGCCGTAATTTTTTCGTAGAAATTCAACCCTACAAGCAATCCCAAATGTTATTTACGCGCCTTTTTTTTGTACGCATTACAAAATTTTACTGGGTAGATTATTGTCTTTGTCCACTATTAATATTAAAACCGCTGAATCTAAAATATGTTCAAAAACTCACCCGTACCGTACCTAATATTGATTTAGAAATTATCATTTTAATCCGGCCTTGACTCACTAATCCAAGGTAGATGCAGGAGACAGCATTAACACGTCCTATTGCTTCGACGAACTAATAATTATTCCCCCATAATACAGCGCTTGATTTTTTAAAATTGAAATACAAAGGTATTAATCATATTTTTAATATCAAGGGCGTTATTGTTCTTCTTTTAACAGTTGACCTTTCAATAGTTGATAGCTCCATTAAAATAAAGCGTTAATAACTTTATATGAGTTCGACGTAAATAAAATGCGGTACCAAGCAATAGTGCTATAAACTAATGGAGGTCGTTATTAATTCGTGTATAAGTTGAAGGTTGTGTAAGTAGAACGTTACAACCGACAATTAAAAAGAAAGTGTAATAACACATATTACAACAAATAATACAGGTCCACTCTCACGCATTTTATATATACTAAAACAGTTACTTGAAATAAACGGTATATCGACTCTGATAATATTTTATTATGAAAACTTTTATACTTGAATACAAAGTTAAGATCATCTTATAAGTGAGCAGATTAAGTTAGGACACGCATACAATTGTACTCTTCAGCGAGACGTGCCTTACAAGTTAACACGTAATCAATGTATAAATAAATTTCGTATGTTAAACAATTTGTAGGTAGGAGTTAAAATAAATGTAATAACAATCTCATTTGATAAAAATACGCTCGAAAACTATCAGACTTAGACATAGGGTTACTTGAATAAATACATATTATTTTTTAAAGTAGGATTCAAAAAAGTAATAAAATACAGGGTGATCCATTTAGAAAAACATAACTTTGATATGTAACTTTTTTTTTGAGTAACCCTGTATATTCCACACTAATTTTAATTTGTAGACCAAATAGACTTACATACTTGTGTCAAACGATTTTTTGATATCATTTACCGTTTTACCGCAAGGTTCCGTCCCGTTGAGCGTGACTAACCCTATATATATATATATATATATATATATATATATATATATATATATATATATATATATATATATATATATATATAATTTCGTTTACAAATTTCGAAAAATAGTTCTCATAATGATTCATACAGTCTTTATAATATTTTACCTGAAGATATAAACTCAGCAACTGCCTGCAGAACTCTCAAAAATAAAGTGAACAACCCGTTGAACTCTACGGTGTATTCAACTGAAAAATTTTTTACAAATGTTGCTGTTCATTCACGCGCACACGACACACGACACACACACCACACACGCACACACACACACGAACACACGCACACACGCACATACGCACACACCCACACACGCACATACGCGCACATACGCACACAGACACACGCGCGCACACGCGTGGATACGCACACGCGCACACACAAGCGCACACGCACACATACGCACAACGCACACCACTACGACACACGCAACACGCACACAGCACACACACAATGCACACACGCCACACCACACACGCACGCGTGGATACGCACACCACACACACGCTCACACGCACACACGACACGTACACACACACACGACACACACACACACACACACACACACACACACACACACACACACACACACACACACACACACACACACACACACACACACACACACACACACACACACACACACACACACATTCTGATCCATGTTATTACACTCCTGTATTAGCGAATCTCACAGCTCCTAGGCAGTTATTGAGGCTGGTCTATGCCTTCGGATACGTCGTCCTAACTAATACCCAGACATGTTCGATGGGATTCATGGCTGTGCTGCATGCTAGCCAATCAAACCGTGCAATTCCTACTTCATGTAGATATTAACTGAATCTTGGCAGCGTGTGGTCTTGCACTATCATGCATGATAATGTGAGCTATTAGAGAGTGATTCTCTACGAAAACCAACTCTGTACGTGGTTCTAAAGTGATAGCCTGTCCACACCATAACAGACCCCAAATTTACGTCTAACACCAATACAGACGGAGGAGTACCTTTCTCCGGGTTTTCTACATACTCGTCGACGTCCGTCTGGTTCATTGAAGCAAAAACGCGACTCATATTTTAGAGTATCTTGCTCCAATCATTACCGTTCCATGCCAAGTGATCTCGATCAAAATCCAATCTTACTATTCGATACTGGCGGTTCAATTGTTGACCCTGTAGCCATCCTTCTGCAAGACAATCTATTAGCACAAAGCCTTCTTCTAACTCTCCATTCGCTAACATTAACATCTATAACTTCTTGAAACTGATTTCGCAGCAAAACCGCAGAAGACGTATTACGCAAGCTTGATATCAACAAAACCGATCATGCCTTTGACTCTTGACTTTTTTCGCCCAGAACCGGGTCTTCTGGTTATAAGACTGTAATGATCCTAAAAATCCTCACAAAATTAATTATCCAATCCTAGTACAGAAATTCCTATCAAAACTTCTTTCCTATTTGTTTCATCAAACTGAATGTAGTACTTATAATAATTGAATGTAGTGCTGTTTATAAATCCTATCAGTTTCCCATTACTTTTCCCTCTCCTAGTAAATCCCCTATAAGTATCCGCGCTCACCTTCACTCATCCTATTCTATTTCATTTATAATTTATTTCCGCTTCATCTAGAAATCCTGACCAGTGAAAATCAAATTACCTGCCTGATAATTATAACATGCCTGTCACTAACTCCCTCCTAACCTGCCTGACATATTTCCTGATCTCTTGATATACTAGTTCCAGCTATTATAATAATTATCCAGAAACATAAGTACCTATTTACACTTTTTCGGTGTATGTACCACGAGGAGTAGTAATTAGTTTGCACAGTAACGTGGTTTTACTACTGGAGGCTTCGGCCCCAAGAAGTAAGGCTACTTTACGAAGCCCCTTTCTCCTCTAACCCTAGTATCCGAGAAACAATCTTAAGTCTGCCCTATCGGTGTACGTACCTCGAAGGACAGATAAAGATTGTTAATGGTATTGCTTTATTAATGGTGGTTTCGACCCCAATTATAAGGTAATCCTATACTGTGATATCCCTATAATTTTCCCTATTACCCTTGTATAAACCTGATACCTATCTAACATCTGTGCGGTGTTACTGAATGGTGTATAGAAATCATTAGTTATCCATCTAATCCAGATTCACAATATAATACTCATACCGTTACCAGCTTAGTGTAAATCGCATCTCTTTAATTTTCCCTATTACCCTGGTGTAAGTCTAATTCCTATCTACCATTCGTTCGGAGGTAACACCCCGGAGACTGCGCAGAAATCACTAATTCGATAACAGATCCTGATTCACCGATATAAAACTTATACCGTCACCAGCCCGCTTATAAGAATACCACTTACCCCTATATCCTCCCTCTGTTACACACCCTTTTGAACTCCTGTCCGAACTCCTACCACCTGGTATATAAATCAAATTATCCTATCACATAGTCTTGAAATTTCAATATAACACCACCAGGATAAAATTCACGAAAATTTTATTTCATCTAACCCCAGTACTAATTATTAAACATAATTTCGAGCACCATACTTCCATTTCACATGGTTTAAACTTTATACTAAAATTTCTCCATTTAATTACCCGAGTAATCATTTTACACTAGAAACGTTAAATAAATCAAATTGTATTAGAAATACTCCATTTAGTACGATTGCATTCAATCTATTTTAATAATATACATTAAAAATTAATTCATATTCACAAACATCCAAATTTGACAATAAAACATTAACAAATAGCTGATTATAGCAATTGCAATTGTTGGTGTTGGTCAAGCACAATCCTAACCTTTTCCAGTCAATCTCAAATAATTATATTCAAATTGTCAATCTAAGTCACACAGGTTTCAACCCCTATATTTGGAATCACTCACTAATTCATTATTTCAAAGGAACATAACAGAATCACTGTCTTACCGGATTGAAGTTGTTGCACCAAAAACAGTCCGTCCATTTATCTTCACCCCCTCCATTAACCCGACCGAGATTCATTATTATTAATTAATTATTATTACACATACAAAGAAAAAAAACCTCGGAAAATAAGACACATGCCTAATGAAATTTGTTACAGCTTGCGACCAGGTGCGATCTAACCCGAAGCCAGATTCTGGCATCGGATTCAAAATACAGAACGGAGTTTAATTTTATTTTATACGCCAGAATAAAATTTTTTGTTTCTATAGTATTTAAAAGTAATAAATTTTAATTTCAGTTCGCAAATTATATTATTAATATACTTTTTATACATCGTGTTACTTTACTCTAACTTCGGAAAACCCAACATACATTGGAGTGTTGAAAATTGCCAACAGAACCTCCCTTAGGGTACTGAGCTAGCAAACCAGGGCAATTAATAAAAAAATTATTGTAACTCGTTTAGGGTGTTACAAAACCATCCTACTGATAGCGATGGTACACATTTTGTACAGCACATAGGCTCTTACCAACAATTCTGGCGGTTTCACGTTGTCCTGTACCATCATGTATGAACGCTACAATTCGTGCCACAACGATAGGATCTAGAGGCATTGTGACCTAGTAAATAAACAATAAGGACAGTAAACCGTCACTACCCACAATAAACTATATAACGAATACGTTTTAGTGGAAAAAAATTAACACTTAACTGAAAAATAAGCAACGAAATATGAATGTTTACTTAGGACTAATTTTGTTGTTTAATAAACGTTGCAAATACGGTCACAGAATGTGACAGACGCCAACAATATTACTTTCACCGCCTACTACACCTATGAGTCCCTGATTAGTTTTATTTTTTTAATTATTTATAATTCCTTAAGTTATTTAAAGTAGCTTAAATTTTTTGCTTGGCAGTGGTTTAAATGTGTAGTAACGGTAGGAGGATAGTTTCTTATCGGATTTACTACATTATTGTGCCCTTGTATCGAGCCTTGCGGTACTAATATATATGTTTGTTGACTAGCAAGCCAAAGAATATAAAATCGATGAAATTCCATCGTCGTCAAACATGTTGTTTACCTTATTTATGAATTAAGCTTAGGCCAGCTGACGTTTGCGGTGATATTGGCATAATCTATAATATTAGATATGTATTTTAGACAAGAGTGTACGGAAATGATAGCGTAGGCCTAATTGAATATTAAAATTTATTTATGAGACTCATTGAAATTAGTTTATCGCAAACACAGTAACCACTTACCGCGAATCGATTACTACTCGTATATATATATAAAAGCGATGTGTATAAGCAATTAGGATAAAAAAATGTTTGTTACATATATAATACTGTTAGTTACAAAATTAATAGCAATTAATGCAAATGAAGATGGTAACACTTTACAGTTCGTATTTGCGGTAACTAGTTTCAAAAGATATAAGACTTTGTAACCATGTTAAATAATCTCTTAAAGATGTTTAGGCATGGTCATAGAACTACCGATCACTTGAGTATCTATCCAAATGATCCCTACAGAAATGCATCTTTTTACCCGTACGGATGGTCACAATTAACAAATGTAAGTGTTATTTATGTTAAATGATTCACCATTAAATTATTTACAGGAAGGCAGAATGAGAGAATTCGAACTTGGAGAAAAATTACGTGCAAGATACGGTGACTTTTTAGGAATGTATACCCCTGACGTAATTGAACCTATATCAACTGATGTTAATCGAACTAAAATGTCGCTACAAATTGTATTGGCAGGCTTATTTCCACCAAAGGATGAGTTGATTTGGAATAAAAACTTATTATGGCAGCCCATCCCATATAATTACATAAATCATAAAGACGTTGTAGGTTACAATTGTATATATATATATATATATATATATATATATATATATATATATATATATATATATATATAAAGTAAGTGGGTAATCTTGACTGATAATGAATATAAGATAAGTTTATTGGGGAATGCAGTCAATTATGAAGGCCAAAAGTAAAAAACCCTTTGTTAATGTGCCAAGCTTTCGGAATGCTTTATTCCTTTATCAAGACAAGCTACTATAAATATAATTAAATTATTTATAAATTAAATAACAATAAGAAACATACCTAACGTGAGTTAAATAATAAAGTTAAAAACAGAACTAACAATAGGAATTTGCAGGAAACTAAATTTAATTGACAGTGTGTCAATAGTAAAACTAAATGGAATGTGACATAATACAAATGGTTAGTTACGTATTAAAAACATTAACAACGGTAAGTGCTATGTTATCATTAACAAAAATTACTAGAAGAATGGACAATATTAACTAAAAGTTTACCACATTTTAGAGACAAAAATTTTTTTTTTGTATATATTAACTATTAGTAGAAAAACTATGTTCATAAGATAAGATGTAATTATAAATAATGCTAAGTTTATTAATATCTGATTTTTTATTAAGAGTGTTGCTGTTTTCATTAATGCAGAGCATTTCACGAAAAAGACGTTTAGTTAAATTATTTTCTTTGCATAATATAGTAACTTCATTAAAATTCATGTCATGGTTTTGTTGGATGACATGCTCAGCTAAGCTACATGAAGCAATTTTCCTTCTACAATCACTTTTGTGAGATGTTATTCTCCCTAATAAATTTCTAGATGTTTGCCCTATGTACACTTTAAAACAATCCTTACATGGGATAGAATAAACTATATTTGAATTTTCTAAAGTTGTTAAGGGAGATTTAATTTTAGTATATAAGTTACGTAAAGTTTTGATGTTACTTGTGGCTATCTTGGCATTGAGTACCTTGAGAACTTTTAATATCTGAGGTGTGAGAAAAGGTATATAAGGCAATGAACCATATGATATACTATTATTGTCATGATTAATATTATTATTTTGTTCATAATTTTGTTTAGAATTAATACAATGCGGTGTATTGAAAATAAGTTTATTAAGTAAATATCTAGGAAAAGAATTTTCTAGTAATATATTTCTAAGTGTATTAAGACCATTTTAAGGTAATTAATATGAGAAAGTTTTATGACTCTATTTTTAATGCTAAGACAAGATTGGTTTTCATCTTAAAGGATGTTGTGAGTGATAACTAATGAATCGATTACTAAAGGGTTTTCTATACCATTCTGTCGTAATAGTGTGAAAGTCTCTGTGGATAACTATCTAAGAATGGTATGCAATGTATCTCTTCATATGTGAACTGTAAATGTTCATTGTAATTTTAAAGATTGCCAAAATTCGTCTTTTTGTGTTCTGTTAAGATGATTATAGTATATATATCTCTACGAAAGTACTGTGATGTATTGTGTCCGCGTGTCATCGTCTTGACAGATGGGTGTAGTTCTCAATCTTGTGCTTTGTACATGTATGTATAAAATACTGATATGCTAGTCAGTACAA